>CM021774.1:15851544-15865510 GCA_011076525.1 Nettapus auritus
TCCCTTCCCTTCCCTTCCCTTCCCATGAATTTAGCATCATGTAAGATATCTTTCCTGGTTGGCTATGCTCTTGAAAGATGTAGGTAAAAAATATATTCAGATTAAAACATGTTCTTACCACCCAAGTATGAAAGGATTTCATCGAAGGATGAAAACTTTTGAGAAATGTTTGTAACCAAAATACACAGAAATTCAGTCACCAAATTCATAAGTGTGGAGAATCCAGAATTATGATACTATGATATGTGCCTGGACACTTGCATCTCTGCAGAAACACTGCTGGGTTCAACTCACAGTCTAAATCTGCGGCTGGTGGCATCCCCTTGGACTGAAGGGATAATGACCTCACGCCAAGTCCATTTGGCTCACTATCTCCAACATCAGTAAATCCAATTTTCAGTTTGGAAAATTGAATGAAGTCTTCAACTTAGAAACAACTTTTTTTTTTTTTTTTTTTTTTTTTTTTTTTTTTTTTCTTTAAATCTATTTTTGCCCTTGCTCAGGATGAGGATGGGGGAATTGTTGAAGAAGTAGAAAAGTAGAATCCTTTCTGACAGGCAGACTATTTTATGTGGTAGTTAGTCTGAGAACCCTCTGATGTCTGTCTATCCTAAAAATGGGACTAAGCACTTCAGCAGATTTGCTGCGTTGAGACTGCAGGTTATCTGAATATTTTTTTTTTGCCTGCTACTTTCTTGGCAGCATCCTTTGCCTCCAACCCTTTGTGTTCTCTTGCAGTGAAAGCAGAGGAGATTCACGATCAGTTTAGTACAATGCCTGTTATTATTGCTATTATTAAATAGACCTTGCAAATGGCTGGGTAACTCCCAGCATCCAGTTAAGCAAAGCTTTGGATGAGAACACAGTAAAAGCTGGAGTTCCTGTTTGGACACCGCTGAGGATGCAAACTTGGCCTTTATGAGAGCCCTCTTCCCTTTCAACTGTTAGCCAGGAAAGCCATCTACACTTTGACTAGCTAATTGGTACAGAAAGGGTGGAGCAACAGTGGGAAGGAAAGTGACCTTTCCCTTGTCATGTGAAATCACTTGGTTCCCATTATAGCTTTTTTTTCCTTACTAATTTCTGTCATGGTTTATATGAGTACCTCTTCTAAATGCCAGAGCAGCAATAGCCGTTTTAAATATGGTTGCAATTTCATGCCCCCAAATTTCCTCCGTTATCTTTAATCTTTGATCATTACAGTACCTGAATGTAGCTTTTTGGTAAGCTGCAGTTTTTTATGTTACTGCTGTTTAGAATTAACTGGTCTGCTTCCTAAAAAGCCAAATGTTTAATCAATACATATCCTACTGTGTGTAATAAATACATTTCTGCCATCACTTTTTGAAGAGAGAATGCTTTTGATTTGAGCCAAATAGTTTACAAAATGGTTAGGGAGTTTTTTTGGTGTTGTTGTTGTTTTTATAGACATTTAATGTGATAGGGCCAACTGGAAGATTAGAGCATATAAATTGCATTGAAATTCAGGAGTGGGGTGGGGGGAGAAGTCTTTTACACAAATTTGTTAATTTTGAACATTTGTTACATAAACATTCACTCTGCTTAAGCTGATTAATTTCTTTGGATTATGTTCATTTCCTGGGTAATAATTTGACAACCTTGCAATAAACTAAGCATTAAGAAGCAGGTTCATGTACTGGAGAGTGCAGTAGGTAGG
This sequence comes from Nettapus auritus, assembly GCA_011076525.1. Lineage (NCBI taxonomy): Eukaryota > Metazoa > Chordata > Aves > Anseriformes > Anatidae > Nettapus > Nettapus auritus. The sequence goes on from CM021774.1 coordinate 15,853,223, forward strand.
CAAGTTGTTGTTGTGGCTCTTTCTGAACTTTGGAAGAAAAATTCCATTTTCAACCTGTAATAACGGAGGCTGATTACTTCCCATCAACTCACTGGCTTCCAGGGCAGAATTTTCAAACTGGTTATTGCGTGCGCTGCTCTACTATAAAGTACAAGGTCTGTAAATTAAAGTTGGACCATAAGAGATTTAATCTGCAATTTTATAGGTCTCTAATCCAATGGTCATTTTGTATTTCAGGCTCTGAGTATATTATCAGGGTTTGGGGAGGATTTTTGTGCTTGAGTGTTTTTCTCTTTTTTAGTAGTGTCTTTTAAAATTGTGAATTACAGCTGGGAAAATATCGATGCTTTTTCTCCCCCCAAACTATAGATCAGAAATGGTAAACAAAGTTGTTACACGCTGAAGAATAAAGACTTGGAACGTGCTTCAAAAGGAGTAATTTACTTGGAGCTGGATGTCCTATTTAATCCTGTAAGTTAAAATGTTTTCTCTTTGCTTATCATTTGTGTAGGGAATGGGGAAATGTGTGAACCTGAGATGGGGGTAATTGATCCTTAAAACCAGTAGCCAAGCAGGAAAAGTTCCGTCCTAACTGCATCGGGGTCACGGAGGGCTGTTTCATACCATGGGTGAGGAGGTATTGGCACATCATAATGTGACAGCCGGTCTAGGTGGATGGGACAATTCAGAGGCACTTTAGGATTTAGAGTGACCACAGGCGTTTTAGGAAGGAGGTGTCAATTACTGTGCACCAGGACTTCATTTGCAGCAGCCAAAAAAGGACTTAATGTTCAGATTACTATACTTTTAACACCTACTTCCTCCCCAAAAAGCTGACCCACAATGTTCTCTTCCCAGGGTGTTGACAGGAAAATTAATGAGGCATATACATGCTGCACTTTAGTTTTTTAGGTGGCTGAGTCAGTCTCAATTGCTTTTGCCCTCCAGCCTTTACTGAATTGAATCCTATTTATTAAGGCCATTGTGGGCTCTACTGCAGCTCTGCCTTTGCTGGCCCTGTGGTACAGTGAGGCTGGTCAACAAAAATCAGGGGAGCAGGGCTGCTGCCAGTGTCGGGCAGAGAAGTTCAAGGTTCTTACACCTCCAGTGAATGTGTAGGATTTAAAATATTTATTTCAATTATTTTGTAAGATGTCCCCTTGGTTTCTTTCACTGCGCTTCTGAATACCCCTTAAGTGAGTTCAACCTTGCCTAGTGTAACTCTTGCAGACACCCATGGGTTAAAGATTGCATGTGCATGATGGAGTGGGCCCCTGGATCAAGGGGCAGCACAGGTTTGGGGGTACTGTTTGTGTTGTCACTACTCTTCAGGTCAATAGATATGTGCCAGGGTTGCAGAGGGTATCACTGTGTATACCTGGCAGCTCCTCATTAATCATGCACAGGATGAAAAGAGAAAGATCCTGAAATAATGAAATTAAACGTGGGGTGTGACTTTTTTTTTTTTAATTTTTAATTTTTAATTTTTTTTTAAGGTAAAAGCAAGTATTAGAACATTCAAGCCCCGAGAGAAGCGTTTCACTGAGGAGAACTGCAAGTTTTCTAAAAAGGTAAAGATTGTCTCTGGGCTAAGCTCTTGTGTTTGTTTTGGAAAGATTTGAGTTGCTGTAGCATGGTTGCAAGAGCAAAACCTATTTATGCATAAAACACAACACATGTAAATTCTGTGTGTTTCTGTATATGTTTAAAGGCTTGTTTGTGTTAACGCGGAATTGCTTTCTGATCTAGTTTGCAATAGTAGTTTTGCTTTGTGCTTCAGAATAGGGAAAACAATAGTTGTGGATGTTGCATAGTTCACAGCACCTAAAGCAAAACATAAGCTGTATTCCTTTCTTTGGGAAGGAGAAGTTAGGTCTAAATTAGCTAGTTAAGATATCCATAAGATTCTAGAATGATGGCTATTATCCTTTTAAAAATAAAGGTGATTGATTATAAGGCTAAAATTCTCATTTATTTCTATGGACTAATCTAAAACCCATAGAGAAGAGGTTCTGTGTATGGATTAAATTCTTCCGAGTCCTTCTCCTCAGACACTGCTGTATTATGAAAATTGAAAGGGAGCAAAGATAGGTTTCTGTTACTGTTCTATTTAGTTTTGGCATCAAGAGTGTTTTTTTTTTTTTTTTTTTTTTTTTTCTCCTGAGGGATAAGGAAAATCTGGAAGGTATGGGTGTAAAGCAGACAGGAGCTGGAGAGTGTCTCTGAAATAGAAGCTTTATTTGTAATATGTGCCCTGGCATGCATTTGTAGCTTAAATTATCCCCGTTTCTGAAGCAATTGCAGGATATTAGTGTTTGATTAAACACCTCTTCTCCCCTCTTCCCACTCAATATTTATCAGATCTTATCGAGAAATGTTGATCGTGTGAAAAAAATCACTATGGCAATATGGAATACAATACAATTCCTTCAGAGCTGCTTTCTCTGGGAGTCCACAGTAAAGAGCATGATAGCATTTGTGGTAAGTGGATTTCTTCTTTTATTGCATGAGGCTAAGTGATATAAGATATCGAGTGTTACCGTGCCTTCTTCTCCACCGGAATAAAGCTATTTATCGTTTACTGTTATTGGTATTTTGTAGCTACACGGCTGCAGGGTGTACAGATTTCAACGGCAGCCAGGCCAATGTTTGGCCTGCTGGACATGGAAATTAGACCTTCAGAAATAGTCTGGTTTTAGCTTGGTTCAGAGGATCTTGCTGACCTGCACTTGGGACACATAAATTAGTGTGCTTGGTGACACCACCCTGTAAAGGCTTTGACCATGTGACTATTCTGGACCTTTTTAGAGCATGGAAATTGGATGTTAGGAGAGGAGGGAGGTGGTGGCCAGGAGGGTGGATACCAGCTGCAGGGAGATATCTTTGATTTGCATGATGCACTGAGCTGATGGTTGTTTTCCTATCCATCTTCCTTTGCAATGGGTGGCACTTAGCTACAGGTTATCAGTGTCTGCTTTGCATGCTGCCACCACAGAGTATGCTACATGTCCCTGTGGCACAGAAGAAGCTCTCCTGATGTCACAAGTTACAATTTTTTTTCCCCTGACTGTCACAATACATTTCTTTTTTTTTAAAACAAACAAACAAACAAACAAAAAAACGGAAAACCTCGTCAGTGTGATCTCCACTCTGCGAACAAAAAAACAAGTTCTTCACCTGCCTGTCCCACTTTTCACTTTTCAGTCTTCTTCTTTTTCCTCTTGGTAGTAAACACCCCATTTGCAGTTTTCTCATAATCCACTCAAGCACAAAAAGTTTTTGCCTGGTTTTTATTCCGCGGTGTGACATTTTCTTCATGCTTGAAATGTTTGGCATGCCATTAAAGGTTGCAAAATCATTTTGTGGTGGTCCAGCATTCAAAAAGAAAGTCTTTTTTTTTTTTTTTTTTTTTTTTTTAGCGTTTATTAAGCAAATAACAGCCACATCTTCAAGATTTCTTCTCCTTTTACTGTGTGTGAATTATAAGTCACTTAAAGGCTCTTTTGAGAGTCTTACTCTTCGCAGTGTATTTGCTACAGATACAGATAAGTAAAGTGATTGAAAGAAAATCAGAGCAAAGATGGAGAAGCTGTCTTTCACTTTGCAGATTAGAGGGATGACGTGCACGTAAGAGTAGGTATGACGAGAGGGTCTGTTCTGTGTATTTTTTCTGCTTTTGTTCAAAGCTTATTTAGATCATATCTAGCATTAATGGTTCAAGAGCTGCTGACTAGCACCTTAAGGTGTTTTCTCCACCGAAGAACAGAGATGCTAACTGATATACTGTAGGATGCACACAGTGCACAAAGTGCTAAGAGGAAGAAAACCTAAATCAACTTCACCTTGCCCTTTAGGCCTTAAGATGAAACACATGGTGCTGCTGTGCATGCATTTTTGTTTGCAATATTGGCAGCTCTCAAATCCTGCTCTTTGTATGGCATGTAGGAGAGTGGAGTCGCTGGTACCTCGCTAAAGCAGATATGGCTGTTCAAGGGAGCTGTAAGGTTGTGCACAAGGGAATCGTACGGTTGTGCACACTGCTGGAAAGAGGCAGGGGTGTAAAATCCCAGTGCCAACATCCTGCCATCACCATTAAGCAGGAATCTAAGCACGTGCTTAAGAGATTTGCTCAATTAGGAAACAAAATACTTGTGAAGTTATAGCTGTGAAGTTCAGTTTTCTGAACTTGGGAAAAGTTTGTAAGTGGTAGAGAGGCATAAAAAGAAAAAGAAGGTGGGCAAGTGAGTCCACAGAAAAAGGAATTGATTCCAGGTGAAAACAAAGATGAACAAAAAGATGGAAGGTTACAAATTACAGATGTTAACATCTCTACTGGGTAACATAATGCTCCTGGTTTCCTACGGAAAGTCAGTAGTGGGACAGGAATAAAAATACATGACTAAGAATAATAAGAGCAGATTTCTTCTACAAACCAAAAGTGAAGTGTATTTGATTTTTTCCACATGGAAATAATTCCACTCAGGCATTTATAATGAAGTGCTAATTCTCTATCTCTCACTATTTCCAGTATGTGCATTCATAATTGTGAAAATATGTACACAGTGTGATAGGTGCAGCATCTGTACTGCCCTGCCCTGCACTTGTAATCCAATCTTAACAGTTTAAATAAAAGTTGTATTAAAATAGGATAGTTTTAAAATCAAAATTCCCCAGAAAATAACATCTATATACCTTCAGTATCTGGCTTTGAAAAAGCCTAGCCTGTACAATATTTGTCCTTGGTAACATCCCACTTGTATCTGACATTCGAAACCAGAGGCAGGGAAAATGCACAAAGCTCCTCACACATGTGAACCTTATTTTCTTAAGCTATCAAACTAAAAACACCACCAGATGGAAGAAAATATTTTTAAGAGATCATCAGAGCATTGCAATAGGCAAGGACACAGACTCTTACACCTTCCTGTTTTAGTCTTTATTACAGTGCACCTCCCTCCCCATTAGTGCTGACAGCTTGCAAGTGTGACAAGGACATTTGCTGCTACTTCTGGGTGCACAAGAGAAAAAGGACAGAGAGTAAACAGGACAGTACAGGCAGGACACAAGTGAATGAGAAAAATGATATCGCCTTGTTTTTCTTATAAGATGCATCTTCCCAAGCTACACTGCTTTTTTAGTTTGTATTTGTGAGAGCAGCAGGCAGTTGAGGAACTTGAGTGTGTATATATATATATATATATATTTTATCTTTCCTCCCCCTCCAGTATAGAAGTGAAATCATACTTTTCATCAGCATTTTCAGGTTCAGAGGTTTTGGAAATAGGGTTGAATGTTGTGAGGATAAAAGCTAAAATTCACTTCCTTGTCCTGTGCTTAAAGGAATTAGTGTGAGTTGTGTTACACAAGTGCTAGGATAAACGTCGTGGGTCAGAGGAAAGTCACGTGCAGGTTTCCTGGATTATTTATCTTGTAGACTTCATTGTTGGTCTGGTACAAAAAAAAAAATAGTAAAAAAAATAATAAAAAAATACACTGATAAACATTGTGTGTACCTGAGAATATTAGCATGTGTGGAAATTGTTGCTTACAGTGTTCTTACGCTGGGAGAGATCTCAAGTCTTTGTCCATGTACTCTCCTCCTTCTAGTCTATGAAAACACCTCTCAAAAAGGGCTTTATTTTGAACGTGCCCAAAAGCATACCATAATATATCTCTTTATGGATGTTGTTGTGTGCCTGACAGTCTCCATATCCTATCCTGGACAACTTGCTCTCAGTTTCCAGAGCAAATATTGTGGTTTTAGCTTCATCCTCATCACTCCTTCCTTTTGTCACACCTTTCTTCACTGAGACATTATTTCCATGTTATCTTAATGGTGTCCAGAAAGCTGCATGGTGAAATGTGCCTAAGGGAACGTCTGCTTACACGTCTTGTGTATCTGTGTGATAATAAGCTGTTTGTTTTTCCCTTTCGTGCATATGAAAACTTGTATTACCTTTCCAGTGTGCTTTTAAACTGAATTCCTGCTTCTCCCTTCCACATGCGCACTCTCCCTACCTGCTCTGCTCCCTCTCTCACCAAGTCGGTTGTGGAAGTTAAGTCCATAATAAGAAATGAATCGTTTCTACTGCACAATATGTATTTAAAAAATATTTTAAAAGTTAATTTTAGTCACAGAATGATTTTCATGAGGAATTATGCATCATTGCACATTGTGCTTGTGATTTTATACAACATAATTACACCTTCTATTGACAGTTTTCCTCTGCATTAATGGTAATTATGTCATTTAATGAAATTACAGTAATTGCATTAAAAAAATCTATAATCTGGTGCAAATTAAAAGGATATATCGACTGGAATTTTTACTATCGTATTTTTTTTTTTTATGAAGTTTGCATGATAGCCATGAGACATTGACAGGATCAGGCAAACGATGGGAAACCAGCCACCAGCGCACCTCCAGCGTGACCAGCAGCGCTCACCACTGGTGTGCTTCAGGGTCCCCGCACACAAACCCACGCCAGCATCCTTCATTTTTACTGGCAGCGTGTCCTCCTGCATCAGGTTCAGGCCTCTGTGAAGCAAGGCTGCTGCCAGGGTGGGTACAGGTGGGAGCAGTTTTTCAGGCTCTGCCCTAGCTGGCAGTCAGACAGCGAATGCAGCATGGGCAGTGTTTATTTTATTTTGCAGTGGCATTGCAGGGGGGCTGATAATTTTTTAAGATGGATTAATACCAGGAGGAAAACATGATGAAGCAACACAACGTAGTCAAAATGTGGAGTTTCTGGTCAAACTGCCCGTAGTTATTGAATGGTGGGCAGTAGGGAAAATTATAGGTGTGGGATTATTTTGGAGCAGTTTGGGCTTCACAAAATATCCAGCTGATAAAAGAGCAGGGAAGCCCCGGGGCTTCTGGATGCTCAGCAGAGAGTTGCTGGGAGCGGTGGATGCAGCAATAGACACAAACTTAAGCTTTTTTGCTCCTTGCTGCAGAGGTGGGATTTTGGCACCCTTCTCTGGTTCAGAGCTCCAAAGCTTTTTGTAAATCCTGAAAGAGCTGGAGGATACCCACTTTTGTGGTGCTGGGCTCTTGGAGCGTGGGAACTGGAAGCCATGAGGAGTCATGGGGTGAGCTGGGTGAGGCTGCTCTTTGCCAGTTTGCCTCGGTCCTAATCTAGGATAGCAGGGAGAGAGTTGAGCCCATGAACTGTGCAGCCCATGAACTTCTGGGCATCTCTGTTTATTACGGGATTTAATATGCAGCCACTTAAGCTTGCGATATGAGAGCTGGATCTGAGCCCAGCTGAACTCATCTCATAGAGGAGACACCAACTATCTTACTAGACATGAATAATGTTTAATCCCTGTTGAGCTGGACTGTATTTATACTGATGATTTAAAGACAAAAGGCCATTAGCTTGTTGACAATGTCCTCTAAAATCACTAATTACACATCAGTAAGAGGGAAATGTTTTTTCCCCCCTCAGGAAAGATGTTTAACTCAAAACCTAAGCCTTCTGGAGTTAACATGGAGTAAGTCTTTCATTCTGCATGTGGACAAGCATCTTCTTCATGTTTTGCCTAGACTTTTCCAAGCAAAGCAAAATGTTCCAGCCCTGTTCCTATTGAATGTAATTCAACACTGGCCATGACAACAAAAGAGTGGTAAAGCATCCAGTTTAACTCGTGTTGTTTTGCAACACAGTGGTATTTTATTTATTTATTTATTTATTTATTTTTTTGGTGGGAAGGGAGTTTTAGATCAATAAAAGGAAGTGTTTGGGGCAAAAGTTTTACAGGGAACATGTGAAATCTATGGAGAAATGAGAACAATGAAATCCGAACAATTTAGGATAGAGACCGAGTTGCCAATCATCTCTTGGACCTCTGGCCAACCAACCAGAGGGACAGAAGATAAGTTTCAGTGAGACTTTACTTCTGAATTACCAGTAGATGGTAACATTTCCCCTACCGGCAGAGGGAGGAAGATGCTCTCTCACATGAGCTTCCGTATTTCTTCTTATTTGTCCTGTGAATTTTGAACAAGCAGTTCTCTGATACAAAGCACAAACCGCCCCACCATTACTACATGTGTAACTGATGAGAAGGGTATAGTCTTTATTTCTCCTTTTTTTATCCTCATAGCTGAAGATGAAATATAAATCATTGTACCCAAACTAGTTGGGAACAGCATTAAAGTAATGGTAGATTAAAATGTCTCCACATTAAAAAGCTAAATAAAATGAATAGATGTAATCCTAAAGCGAGAAGAATGAGTATTCTTCAAACACTGAATAGGGAACTTGGAAAAAAAAAAAGCTTAAAAAAAAAAAAAAAAAGTAAAAGAAAAGTATTAATGCAAAAGAGATGGTCCTCACTTCCGCTTTACTCTAGAGCTTTTGCTGAGGGCTTTTCTCGGCCCATTTGTAGCTTGTGCTTTGCTGCAGTTTTAAAGAAGCAATTGGAAAAGAGATGAATGCAGCCCCCTTTTAAATAGGAAAAAAAAAATCATATTTAAGACTAGAGCTAGCGCTGGAAGAGCAGTCAGAGGCAGTGTTTTGAGAATTTGGCCTAGTAACTAATTCTTCAGAGTCCCTAACATTTCCTCTGCTCTTTGCCTCTGTAAATCCCTGGCAAAGTCACATCTTTAAAATTATTGTCTTGAACTCCCGTGAAAAGGCTGGATCAGAGGTATGTTTTTATTTCAAGCTATTATATCCCTGTAAAAGTATTTTTCTAATGACAAAGGAAACGTTTACATCCTGCTTCCTCCACGTTGCTCATGCCACTGCCTGTGAAAATTCAACATTGTGCATGCAAAGCTGTTCTGAGCACGTTACCTGACACACGCAAGTAACTGCTCGGATGAGAAACAGGCTTCTCTGGGCAATTAAAGGAGATGGTTTTGCCCTTCTGCCGGCAATTTTACATTTCCAGTATTATTCTTTTGTGGCTGAGGGGAATATGATTTAAGCTTGAGATCCTGGGCTTTGCTTTGCTGCAGCAGTTAAAATTCCTGGAATAGCAACAGTAATATTGATGATGCTGAGAGACACACAGCAAAGTAAACACGTTATTTCCAGCTCTTTAAAAAATGCAAGAACAAACAAGGACAAAGTTAATAGGGAAATAACCACTTAGAAGCTTGACAACACTATAAACAAGGCTGAAAAAACAAAGCTTGAAGCTTTGGAGCCAGGGTGAGATGAAGCATAGCAGCGACTGATACCCAGCTCCTTTTTTCCACTAAAAGGCTAGGTGGTCTTACATTTCTAGCTTAGGAGTTCAAGGATTTGCTTTTTACCAGTGAAACATAACAAAACAAAAACAACAACAAACGTTTTGTGTCTGAGGAATAATAGTTTTTTCCTCTAGGCCTGCTTAACAAGGCACCCTGTAAAGTGGGTTCCTTGCTTTTGGGGTTGAGGAGCTTCGATAGCAATGCTTCTGTGCTGTGCATGCATCACATAGGAGCAGTACCCTCAGCCCTGGTAACGAGACCCCCAAGCCCCTGCCTCTCACTCTTTCTGTAATTGCTTTGCATTGTTTTTATTTGATGAATAAAGCCTTTGAATATGTCAGTTGCATGTGCTAGACGTTATAGGGTGTTCAGGTAAAAGCCCAGTTCTGCTAGAAGAAGAGCGTTTGTACAGTTGGTCAGCAGGAATGCGTATGCAGGCATCCAGTGAAGAATTAAGGTAATGAGTAAGAAATTCAGCTTTGTTACAGTGAAGGGATACATCCTTAAGTAGCACCTAGAAGGTGCCTGTATTACCATACAAATATCTATCTAGCTATCTGTCTCTAGACCTGGATTAGAAACATATATATATATACACATACATATATATATAGTATATGTAACTAAAAGCATTTGTGTATATAGTTTTAATCTGTTTGGTTAATGGCAGCTCACAAAGCCAACCCCAAATGAGTAAACATTTTTGTTTAATAAAAAAAAAAAAAAAGGAAAAAATGGCCCTTTGTAGCTAAAACCTGAACTATATGCATCTGAAAACAATTCTGACTGCCTTTCTGCTCAAGTTGTGACCTGTTGGAGAACTCTGCTCGGCGCTTGCATTTCCAGCTAATTTGATATTGCCTTTTTTGTGGCTGAAGCTTTGTCATTTGTTTCTAAGCTGTCATTTTTATTAGTCTCCCTGGCTGATCTTTTTGGGCTCTCGTCAGGTGGTGTATGTTCTCCATTGTCTGCCTGGTCTTGGCAAGCTGTAGGTCCTTTTATTGCCATATGACGTGGGCGTGCTTGCAGCAGTAGCCTGTAATTATACCCACCACAGGTGACAGTTACAAGAGAGCTTTGGTAATAATTTTAGCAGCCTGATCTGATGTTTATGAAGAGAGAACCCTCTTTGTGGTCTGGCTGGAGTTTGCTATATTGTATTGTACTTTAGCTGTTTGATTTATGAAGCCCTTTCTTTTTTAATATATAACGTCTTGTGTCTTTTAAAGTTCTGAAGTTTTGTTAGATTTTTGTTGCTCTTATATTGTTTTCTACGTTTAGTATGTATTTTTGTATATCTTGTATTTATTTTGCTTTGTCTGGCAGGGTAAAATTGTACTCTCGCTTGTTATTAGTTTTATTTGTATATTCAGCGTTGCTGAACTCCTGTTTTGAACCTCACATTGGCAAATACATTTTGTTCTCCTACTTAGGAGTCTAGGTAGAGATTAGCCTTTTGCTCTGTTCCCCCCCCCCCTTTTTTTTAAAAACAACAACAACAACAACAACCAAAAACAAAAGCACTATTATATAAAGATCAGATTAGCTATCCACAAAGGTGTCGTGGGCTCTGTTACTCTCAGTAGATTTGCAAAACTTTCATGTGCCAAAGTTGTTTTTTCATCCTGATTCTTATTGCTGTCTTACAAATCTCCAACCCAATGTTAGGAATTTGCTGCAAAAGATCTGCCAAAGACTAAAATGCACAACGCCTAAAAGTTGGCTTTTCTCTTTTGTAGTTTTTTTTTTTTTTTTTTTTCTGTTTTAGACTCTTTAGAGGAACTTCACATTAAATGTCTAACATTTCCAAATTTGTGAGAAAGCAACAATTTGTAATTCCTATCAGTTAACGAATAGGTTAACAACAGGAATTTGTTACCATTTGCCAATTTATCTGGTCCTAAAGAGATGATATTGCATATCAGGACCCACTCATTTATTTCTCCAGTTTGTCTGTTGCCTCTCCTGAAAGCTCACTTTATTCACTGATTAGAAATTAAATGGAAGTGAAATTAGTATTTCAAGTTTAATGAGGACTATATCTGTGCAAGACTCATATTAAACAGGAGTGAGAGACAGAGAAACTACTTGCTCACTGCTGCTGGAGATAACAGAATTTCAGAAGGTTTTGTGTAAAGTTCCCAACGTTTGGCATGGATGTCCAGTATGAAAACCACACAGGGAAAAGGTATCCAGCTCAGCCCAAACAATTACTATTCTTGTTTCTTGTCAGAAAATGGTAGGAAAAAAAAAGGGTAGGAAGTCTGTGGTATCTATTAGGAAATTAAATTTTCATTAGAAGTAAAAATTCTTTTGCTTTCTTAAAGTGCCTACCCCTCCAAGAACCCGGGTGTACTGATTTTCCTTCAATCCAGATCTGCTTGGTTTTGTTTCATTCACATTACTTTGAGCTGGCATCTCTTAGAAAGTACTTTAAAACACTCAGTTTTACAGAAAGATTTTAGGCATTGACTATTACCTCCTCTGTTATCAGTGGAGCAACCCCATCAATACTTTGTGGTTTTTCTTCATTTTTTTTTTTAAAAAAAAGATAAATCCTTTATTTATAACACATGTTAAAACAGTGCATTCCCTGGAAATAGGCAATTCTTATTCTTTTAAAGCAAGGGAATAAGTAGAGACATGTCTGTAGGTGGTTTGAGTCACTGCAAGTCCATTTACTTCAGCAAACCTCTGTTATTTAACATTGGTTAAAAATTTCCATCCTCTTTGGAGCAAATCCTGCTTGAATATGACTAGCAGGTTTTCAGAAGAGGAAGGAAAATCCTGTAGGTGGCGATGGCCTCTCATGAATGAGCCAGCTCTGACATTCATGCTTTTGTCAGATTTTTCTGGCAGGTTTTCTTTTTCTTGCTTGAACTATTTTATTTTTAATTTAATTCACCAGTTCTCTCAGCGCTAATCTAACACTAGTTGCAGAAATGTTGACAACTGGAAGAAATTTCATATTTGAAGGTAACGCAACATTTTGGCTTTTATGATGGAGACAGATGCACCTTGAGGGGTTTCTCGTAAAGCATTCTACTTTTTTTTTTTTTTTTTTTTTTTTTTTTTTTTTTTTT
>CM021774.1:15865610-15880321 GCA_011076525.1 Nettapus auritus
TTTTTTTTTTTTTTTTTTTTTTTAATGAGAAAGAGTTGAATCCTTTGCAAGATCTGAAATAAAAGAGGATTAGTATAGAAACTACAGAGTAAAGACTTTTCATTTTTTATTTTTTTTATGAAGCCTGTTCTTTTACTTTCCTGCACTAGCAACCAATAATTGATTTGACTCAGAGGTTAGTCTTAAGCATCTGGGAAGTTCTCGGGTGTTGGACATAAGGTTGTTTAAGGATAGCAGTAGTAATAAAAGTACCCCACAACAGAATCATTCTTCTGTTTTTTAGCATTCACTGGGGAATAAAGCTGTAGCACTGGTCTAACTGCAAAACCCCAGAAATCTGATTTTAAAAGTCTGTTCTGTTGATTGTTAATAAATTCGACTACTGCCACAGTAAAGGATTACACTGGCACCAGTAGCATCCCTGAGATTTGATCTCTTTCCCCACCGCTTCATTAAAATTAAATAAATTAGTCTTAATTGTCACGTCTACATTTTATTCAAGCTTATCCTGGTTTCAGGTGTTTTTATTTTGCTTAAAAGGCAGTGCTATGGTTTTGAGAAGTGTTAATAAATATGTAAGACATGTAGTGTTTTGTACTTGTCTAATATGTTGATTTATTTGAGTCTTAACTTTACCCATGGAAAGCTAGCACGTTTAATGAGAGATGAGTGTGATATGTGAGCAGAAGTGTCCACAAGAAATACATATATAAAAATAACAAAGCAGCCTTCGTGTGCTCTGCTAGTTGAGATTCAGAACTTTCTACTTGTTTTTTGAGAGAAGTTGCTGTCTTCTGTACTTTCCTTCAGCTTTCATCTTTTAATGGAATAGAGGAGCTGCACAGCTTTGTATCAGAGCCAATTGTCAACTTTCATTAGATGCAGTCTATTGTTTGTTCAGATTAGAAATAACTGCATTACACTTTGACTTTGAAGGCTTGTTTGTTTTAAAATATACTAGGTATATGTGACCTTTTTGTCATTTTGGATGCACTTGGTTTGACAAATTTGAGATACACATTTAAAGAGCAGCAACAAATATTTGCAATGCAAGTACTTCACAAAAGCCACTTTTTGTAGTTCTAGAAAAGTAAAACACAATCCTGCAGCTAAAGCAAAGTATTAGTAGATTAATATAAAGTGTTGTTAGCTAGCAAATATATCGCATGGGGGGGAAAAATGCTTAGTGAGACTGCAGTGCTCGTTATTTAGCAGTGGGTGGGAATCCAGCTAGCTGGTCTTAAAATCCCATTATGAATTGTCCATGTTAGTGTTCAGACATGGCCTCTGAAGAACATAACGACAAGGAAGTATAATTCCATTAAAAAATACACTGAACAACTTTTCTTAAATTTTTTAGAATATTAAATTAGAAATATGTAATTGATACAGTAATATTAGCATTTTTTTTTCAGAGAACATGCCCATCAGGAATTAGATGGTGACTTGTTCTAGCAGTTAAGAAAACTTCCCCAGATACTTTCTTGTGCACATTTGGGAAAATTATTTGCAATGATGTATTTCAATTTCCTTAATAAACTAGACCTGTCTTCCTAATTCCCTTTCCCTCAAGTCCCTCCATAGGGATTAAGAAATAAAGTATTTTGAAATTATTATCAGATAACTGTTTATATGAATAACAAACTAATCTATGCCTTTTAAAAATAGATTTATATTCCAAAACTGGGAAGTAAACAGTGTTGACAGAAAGGAAATATGAGATTATTAAAAATGAAGACATTTTGCAGAGCTACTCTGGGTTCTATTTCATTTTTTTTCCTTTTCTTTTCCTGGGAAGTAATAGCTCTGTAACAGCATGCACTGCAATGGCTTTCCTGCTATTTTAAAATGTGTGAATACTGATAGAGACAGTGGTCCTTTAGTGCCCAATGCACACTGTCTTGTACACTGATACCTATAGTAGCACATACAGAGTGACTATGAGATCAAATGCTCTGGTTAAAAAGCCTTAGGGAAGCATTATGTGTCTGAGGTCTGATCTATTGTCTGGGAGGTCGGAGAGTGTTAATGCACTCTGCAAAGATTAGACTCCCTCTCTAATTGCTCCAACACTTCCTTAAAGGATTTAAACAGTCGGGAAAGGTGATGCTCCGTGTCAATTTTTGTCTTCTGACAGCCGTTGAAGTTTATCTGTCTTTCCACGGAGACCACTAGATCACATAAACCAGGCAGTGTCAAAAGCATAAACCCTGAATTAGGACTGAGAACAACGAATGCAATTATTTACAACTTTGTTATTTCAGCTTTTGAATACTTTTAACATTAGGGTTGGGATTGATTTTACAGGCTATTCTTTTTCATTTGGTGATGGGAACTCCCTCAGTCCCAAGAAAAGTTTAACTTGCTGAGTTTGTTGAAAAGCCGCTCTTTTACTTCCAAAGCATATCAGACTATCTGTGCTTCTAATAGCACGGTTGATGCTTCCCCACTCTATCTCTATGGTACCAAGTCAGTACATGGAACAGCCACTCTAATGCTGCTTGTTTATATGATGTGCAGTGCTATAATCTGAGCTACTGTGAGCCACTCATTGCTATTTATCCAAAACTTTTCCTTTCCCAAACAAAATCTAAGAAGGGCTTTCATTTCCCTTGGTCTGTAGAGCCCAAGTCAAGTCACATATAAAATAAATAAATAACAAGTAAAGAGTAAAGCTCCTGCAGAAAAGCTTTTCTGCTGCTTAACCAGCATGTACACACTGACAAGACCCCAGTACTGGTTTTACAAAGCAAAATAGAGATTTGTCCAATGGATCAAAGCTACTTAAAAGAGGCAGCTTATAGTTCTTATTATTCTGCAATCTAGTTATTTAAAAATTAGCTGGAATAACCAGGTAGTTTTGTTGCTGGTTAAAGGACTGATCTATTGCAGTGGTTTATGGTCTCTTGCTTAGAGAAGCACTTTAAGAGTTGAGGGATGGAAAAGGGTGAATGTTACTAGAAAAGCAGAAACATGGTTCAACACTGAGAGAACTTGAAGCATTTAATATTTCTGCAGCAGGGCCATGGTATCCTGATGTTCACAGTAGGGTAACACTGTTGTAACAAGAGGGGAATTTGACCCATCTTTTAAAAAAATGTCCATTCCTGCTTCACAGACAGATGTGAGCATGTCCCGTTTTACCGCAGCTCACACAACACCACAGGACCTGCCAAACAGAAAACCACACAGGAGGGTGTTTCCCCCCCCCCCCCCCCTTTATTTTATTTTATTTTGGTGGATTGGAGGCTTTAGAATTTGACAATGTCAGTGGTTTTCTAGTCTTGCAGCATCTAAATATGTTGATATATATAATCCATTTCACACACACAAATGTATAAATATGACCTATATAAATATATATTTTTAATGCATCTTTTCTAGACTCTGAGCAGATGACTAATACAGCTGTTCAAAGGAGAAAATGATATATATATATATATATTAATTTTATTTTTAAAAAAAGCCCTCTTGGCTCTGAATCGGAAATTGAGGAGCAGAATTCATCAAGTGTATTCTGATCATTCTCACATGGGTAGTTCCTCCTTCCTTTCCTGCATAGCATGTTCCTTTGCACTGTTGCTATATTACATGAAATGTTTCATCTGTATATAAAAATTAAAAATTCAAACAAAAATCTGGCCCACATGAAGAACAGGCCCTTTGGGCATATGGTTCATTATGCATATTCGTTTAATTACTAAAACACTTGGGATGTCTCTACTGCCCTTGCTTTCAACTTGTAAAGTTGGATCTGTTCTGCAGCACAGAATATGTTGAACAGGCATGTGTCATAAAGGACTTCAGTTTTCTCTTATTTAAAACTCTATATAATGTTCTTGGCTGAATTTTTAGAATTTACTGAATATTAGTTCAATACACTGCATCAAAACAATAGTTCAGAATCTCTTTTCCTTTAACACCTTTTCTAACCCCGAAAAGGCAAGTTTCACAGTGGTTAGTTCATAGCTGTGTGTACTATCAAAGTAACACAAAACTAAGGCTTTAGATTTCAGGCACATTCCCACAAAGCACCTAAAGTTGCACGTTGAAGCTGTATAACTTTTATTAGCTAAGAAGGGATTGCTGTGATAGTGTGACTTTAATTGATTTTCAGGGCAAACAGGTGGTGATGGTTTAGGCATCCCCTGGTCTCCTGCCATTCCTAATTTGGAGCTGCACTTATAATGGCTTTATTAAAATAAACAATCTTCTGGCTTTAGTTTTACCTGAACAGCTGCCTGAAATTGCAAGAGTCTTGCAACTTTTTTTTTTCTTTTATTGTTCTGTGTTTTGGAAAGCAAGATGCTATAGGTCTGTTAGTGGAAAATCTCTGTTACATGGTGATGTTGTCAATACTTAAGATATTTTTTTTTTGGATCTTTGCTGTTGTTGCTAACGTACAATAGCAACATATTTAGGCTATAGTTACAGTGAGTATCCCAGTCATCTTCATGCATTTGTTCTGTAATGCAGCAATTTTGTCTCTCTGTGGATTATGAACCTGCTAAAATTATTTAAGTGCATTGAATCACTCTGACTGTTCTGAGAATTCATTGTGTGCTTGTGAGATGTGGGGAGGACTGGGATTCGATTATGATTTTTGCTCTACTCTTGACTGTGGAGAATTGGTCTTGGGTAGATGAAGGGGGCTTCTGGGCTCTGGCACGAGGCGGCTGATGAAGGCTGTGGTGAGGAACCCTGTATGCGCACAAGAGAATTGTCTGAAATCCTTTGCCTGAAAGGATGCCATCTTGCTGCATTGCTTTATAGATGTTCTTAGATTTGTTTTTCTAGTATGGGCTTAGTGGGATTTTTATTTTATTTTTTTAATATTTTTAGTAACTACTTAACACCCCCCAAAACCAAACGAAAACAAGCAAAAAACACAACGAAGAAACCCAAACCAATGCTTTGCTCCTTCTGTTCTGTTTCAGTCTGGAAGCATTGCTAAAACTGGAGGTTTTGGAGAAATGCATGCCAGACAGTTATGAAACATTTCTGTGTACAAGTACCTCTATATGTGGGTTTACTGCAACCTGTTTTTTTTCCATGCCGTATCTGGAGATTGCCAGGGAACAAACACGTGATTCTCCTGCCACTGTATTCTGAATTAAGTGTAATTAAATATGCTTGCTTTATTAAGAGTCCTTTTTGCTTTACTCATTCATATCTATGAACATGAAGGAGGGAAGTCATTAAAGTCATTTAAACATATTGCTTAAATGTCCCATTTGCTACCAATTGTAACCCAATGTTGATCGTCCAACATTAAAGAACACTTCCACCACATACTCTTTCCATTTACTCTACAGTTACGTCATCATCTGACCCTTACTGCTAGTGTTTCTCACAATGTTAACAAATATGTCTCCAAACTAAGTGGACATTTATCAGCTTAGCTAATGATAATTTTTTTTCATGACCCTTTTAAGGTGTTCACCTTATCCAGAATAAATAAAATTAACCTACATTTTTTCCTCCTTTTAAATAGCACAGATATTTTTTCTGACACTTACTGGAAGAATTATTTACTATGGGATCAGGCTTTTAACTTGCATAATGCCTGTCTTCCCTGAAAATAGATCATAACTTTTTTTGTATGAGAGCAATTCTGAAACTATGACCCTACTGATAAACACAACCAAAACATTAGAGATAAAAATGACCATTTAATTTAGCTACAATATAAAACAACATATTTTTGTTTGGCATGCCTTCCTCCCCTTTGTTGTAAGATCTTCCTCCGTTGCCTTTGTCTGTCATAGTTACCCCTTTAGAAATAACATGCAGATTTATTCCCCTCACCCACTCCCAGTGGATTACCCCGAAAGATAGAAAACTGTTGCAATTTTTTTCCCTTAATTTTTAAGCTTTATTGCTTGAGGGTCTTTAACTGTATTTTACTTGGCTCAGGAAATGTAAAATACATTAGATAAAAACATGAGGGAAAAATTATACCAGTCAGCATGCTAGCAAACAGCTATTTCTACAGTGTCTGCAGTCTGAAAAGATGTGAAGTCTTTTATTGTAAAACCATTGTGCACATACAAATATAGAACCCCCAAACAACTGGTGTTGTAGTTGGTTTTGTTTTGATTAACTTCTTTTGAGGTTAGGGATAAAAAAGGAAGTGCAGCCACAAGAAAACTGTATGGAGGCATCCTGTTAGACTTGTGGTGGGCTGCTCTGCTTTGGGGTTTAAATGCATATGTCCTAAAGGAAAAAGTTGACACCATCTTCCAGATAAACCTTTTTGTGTTGAAAATTGGATGTGGTGACATTTGACTGTTAGTCTTGAAATATCTGCAATGCAATATATAAATTTTAATTTACATAAAAACGTAAGAGGTGTGATGCATTCATTGAAATAAACTTGAACCAGGCAGCTCTTCCCTGACCCCTCATTAAAGAAAAATCTCTAAGGATCTTGTTTTTAATTTCCTGGGCTGGCTAATCTCATTAATGTAACAAAAATAATCAAAATAAAGGAAAACCTGCCTTTTTTTTTTTTTTTTTTAGGGGGGGGGGGTGTGGGGGGGTGTTGTTTCTTGTTTAGTTCTCGCTCTGTAATGTAATTCAGTGTCCAAGTGTGAACGTTCTCTAAGTGTTTGCAGTCAGGTAGCCTTAAATGTAGCATCACCGCCTTCCCTGATTGAGTTGCCAAAAGCAGCATCCCAAGAGGATGGTGGAGAACAGATCGTAATATTGTCAACTCTTCTGATTTCACTGCGACTTTTTGCAGAATAACATGCTTTTCTTACAGCTCCATTTCTTAGAGTCCTGTGATTGCACATGAATCACAGCTTTCATTTAAAACACAAATGAGTTTCTACTTCCTTGCAGCAGCAAAGAAAATGAGATCCCCCTGAAGAGTCTAAACCAGACAGTGATAAAAAAGGCCCTAACACATACTGATTTAAACAGTATGAGATTTCTTTTGTGTTCTTAAGGGATTTTTTTTGCTGGTTTGTTGATTTTCATGTCTTAGTTTGTTATGAGAAAGGAATATTATTTTTTTTTAATGTTCAAACTGCCATTAAAATTGTGACCCTGGTGAGTGTAGTTCCCATCCTGCCTCCTTACTTCGAAGCCTTTGCTTGTTTTCCTTCTTGCATCACCACATGTAACATAAATTGTCAAGCACAGATCAGACACCTCCTGTTTCTCTCCCCTGATAACCTCATGCGCTGCCACTTTCTCAGAATGCTGCAGCTGGGACAAGTAGAGCTGGGATGTGTGGCTGTGGAAGCAGGACGTGGCTTTGTAGCTGTCTTGCTTGGCTTGATTTACACAGACTACCGAGATGGGCAAACATGGCCATGCGGTTTTTGTTACCTAAGGTGATATATACAAAATAGAGTGAGATCTGCATGGTAGCAAATTGTGCTGTGTAAGCAAACCCCTTATTCCTAATCCTCAGTTCTGTACCGTGACGTACATCTAATGCCCAGACTGAGCTATACTGAGGCACAGTTTGGTGTTCTGTTTTGGATTTGGAGTGTTTAGGTGGATTTTTTTTCTCTTTGTTTTTAGATTCCAATAGTGTTTGCCCTTGCAACAGAGCACTTATGTAGAAGAGCTAAACTTTTTGCCTGTGTTATATCCATGAAATTAGCAAGTTGTACACAGATGAGATGTGTGGAGCAATGCAGGGATAATTCATAGCATGGCATAAATATTTAAGACCTTCCATTCCTTCAGGTCATTTTTGATTTTGGTCATCCCCTCTCAATACAACGCATGCACCGTACCTCTCTTGAGATGTTCTGTGTTCTCTTGCTGGACACACAAAGCAGATTTAATCCAAAGTAAATAGGTTTCTTCTGACAGCGGTGGTCTGTTTAAGTATAATTTCTCTTCCTGCCACATTCTTGGTTACTGCTTTGCAATGAGGGAGAGACTTTGCTCATTGCTCACCCCTCCTTGAGCTCCAGCTTGGTGTCTGGAGGTGAGGTATCTCTCAGCTGATCATGGCATAGTGATGGAGCATCCCACAGATATGGGAAGGAGGAATGCTGGAGTGCATCTCTTTGGAAGAAGGTATACTATAAGAAGAAATTATTTGGAGGGGGGGACACTACTGGAAAATGCATTCTTTTTAACTGTCTCAACTTTTATTTGCTCTCCCTTATAGTGGAGCTATTTTAAACTAATTGCAGCCTCCATTGCAGGCTTTTTTTTTTTTTTTTTTTTTTTTTAAATATATCTCCCTCACCAAATGCACAAGCCATCCCAGGATTGCAAAAACTGTTACTGTGTTCACGTGGGTCCACATGATATACTCTGGCTTCTGGTAGCCTGATCTCAGCACCATGTTAGTGCATCTATATTGCCTGATATCTGAAGGCAATGCCTCTGTGTGTGCAGGTACATACATGCGCATGAATTTCCTGCTTTAAGTGGGTGTGTCCATTATTCCTTTGACTCTTTTACTCTCCCTTTCTAAGACAGGAATAAATATCTGTCAAAAATAATTTGTTGTCGACAAGCTTCTTGCCTCCAAGGGATTTGAATGCCCTTTTGGAGAGCCAGTGTCTTACACTATTGGCTAATATCCTGTATTTTGTTTTGGACAGAAGGACAGAAGACTTCAAAAAGAATAATAATAATAAAAAAAGCTAGAGAGTTTGTCCCTGAATACTTAGTTCCTGAATTTTCTCTTCTTTCTAAACAGTCAATTTGTGTGTACATGGCAACTTGAGACTATATAACCCCAAGATAAATTAGAAACCTGCAGTTCCTCTCCCCTGCAAATAAAGGGGAGCATGTCTTTGTGCCTCAAATCAAAATCAGTGTTTTGGTTTAGTTCAAAACAGATAACTTAGAGTAGTATTAGCTTGTTTTTTCTCCTAACTTCACGAGTTGTGTGGACCATGTTTATAAATTGCAAGGAAACTTTTGACAAAGCTGTTAGTCATTTAGACTTCAGTCAGATTGTGTGTGGTTTCAAAACCTGAAGTTTCAAATAATATTTTTCACAGCTCCACTGATGAGGCATTTCATTAGCATTGGAGCCTACATTGGCTGAGAAAATAACCTTTTACCATAGGTTCCATGCATGAATTTAATCTCCTTTCACTTTTATTTTTTCCATCTGATGGAATGTATCCTTCTCCTCCCCATCACTGTTGTTTTGCAAGAATTATTCTGTTGTACAACATAGCGCATAGCATCTTTTACTTCTCCAGAAAGTCTTGCCGGGCCAATGAAAGCTTTTTTTTTTTTTTTTTTTTTTTTTAAATCCTAAGTCAAAAAGGAAAATTACTGTGCAGAAAAATTGCCCAGGAAGCCCCATCTAATGCTAGGCTTCTAAACCTCTTAAAACTGTTCTATCCCATGACTGTGGGTTTGCTGGTGACAAATGTTTTATGGGCATACTTTAGTGGACACCCGTCTAAAATCTGTTCTTAATAGTCAGATCCTAAATTAGAACCAGAGGGGCAGAAAAAACAGATTTGAAACGTGTTTCTAAGGGTTTGTTTTTACTTTCGGTTGAGACTGCCTTCTCTCATCTTTTGTACTGCTGTCAAAAGGGCCACTCTCATGGTTGTTCAAACTCCATGCTTCTTGACAGGAACAGTTGGACCCCTCTTCAATGATTTTCAGATGAAACGGCTTCCAAACCTCCAGAGCTTTAACTTGTAGTTATTAGGCCCTTTGAAATAGCAACACATTAATCAGCTGAAATCGAGTGGTCCTTTCTCCAAGGCTGTGTTGTTGCTGTTCTCTTCTAGGTAGAACTCTAGTCTAAATATTAGTTTCAATAGCTCTTTTTCTTCCTCCAGATATGGCTATCCCATTTCTGCTTCTATTTTGATCATTGTTTTGCAATGCTGTGAATTAAATCGCTCAGTTCTATAATGGGCTTTTATACTCTCAAATTACATTAAAAGATACAATGCAGAAAGCTAGTTTTTGCTTGCTTGACTTTTATTTTAGAAATTGGTTACTGTCCTTTTAACTTTTCTCATGCACAGTATGAAGCCCAGCAGAAAAGGTGTCAATGATGTAACGGATTGTCTGACAGAATTTGGTCTAACGATGAAGTGAAACATGAAAAAAATAAAGTATGGTTTGTTAAAAACAAGATCATTTGAAATCGGGGGGCTCTTGCATTCTGTCCCTGGCTACTGTGATCTTGAGCAAGTGATCTGAACCCGTTAATGATTTCCTTTACTAGCTTCTGTATTAGGCAAAAGACAGACTAGCGACTACAAGAAATTGGGAATATACTGAAGCTTGCAGTAGCTATGGTATATGTACATATTAGCAGTGGAACCATTCTCAAGTTTTGACGAAAGATGTCATTGGAGAATAATTGGAGGAGAATAAGGCGGGAGCTTCTTCCAAACATAAGACACCACTGGGTAGGAAATAAAAAACATGCACAACAGAGAACCATTTGTAATTTGGGGAGTGGGTGTCTATACCACAGGCCTTTTGGTGTTGTAGTTGGTGCCCGTGGTGCTGTGTGAGAGCTGAAAAAAATAGGTTGTGGGCTTATATGGGAATTGCTTTGATGGCTGATGCTGCAGAACTAGTGAAAAGGCTGTTAGAATGCAGAAATATTTCTATTCGGTTTATAAACACCCTCTGAACTTTTATGATGTACTGTATGTTCACAGCAATCATTTCCCATACCTCGGAGGCTAAATAATTTCTGAATAGCTAAATCAATTTGTCTTGTATCTGTGTTGTGTCACAGTAATGAAAGCTTCTCTGCTGTGGTGGTAGCAGTAAAGCAACTCTTCTTAAGTAGATGTGGGAGCTCTATCAAAGTGTCACTGTCTGAGCTATAACTCAGCAGCTGATTAACCAGTCAGCATTAGAAAGGAAGCGATAGGATGCCTCAGCTATCAGTTGAGACTACGCTGGGATTTTGTAATTCAATTTTAAGTTTTATTTAAGGTCTGAAACTTAATAATACACAAAATATACTGTTGGATCTAAAATCACCAAGGTCTTGATTTCGTATCTTGCCTAAATGACCTGTGATTGCAAGGTTGTATTATACTTGCAACTGAGCGGAGCGATGTTCATATAGGATGATGACAGATGCACTAAAATTGGTTCAAGTCCTGCAACTGAATGAATGAAGAGAGGTTCTTCAAGAGCTTCATTGACTCCTGTAGGGCTCTGCATAGCTGACTGCCAGTGGAGTCTTTTTGCTGCGTTAAGATGAGACTGAGTTCACATATAACCCAGGGAGATGATGTATATGCAACCTTCTCAAACAGGCTGAAATCAATTTTTTAAATTCATACCTAGCAATGTGAATTTATATAAAGGAGTTTGCATAAGAATCAGGTGTGTATCTTCGTGTTCATCTATTTTTAGCTATTTATATATATATGCTAGATTGGTACATGTATAGATATTTGCAGTAACATATCCTTGTTCTTTAGAATGACATTTGAGGTGGGATGGGAGCTGGCATCACCTTCACTTTATCTTACAAAACAAGCAAAGATTCATTCATTCAAGAGAGTTGGAATAGCTTCAGAGGAATTTGTTTGGGTTATTTATTTATTTTTTTTTTATGGAACTTTTTCTTTTTATCTTGAGATACCACAATTTTTGAAGCCTTCTCTAAGAGAGATCAAGTATCATGCGTTCTTGCCAGCATTCTTGTGTTTCGGTTGTCTTGCTTACGTATGAAATTTGACTGTTGGAATCATTATCACTTCTAATTTTTTAGTAAGTCGAAAAGCATGATCAAAAAGAAATCAAAACCTAATCCTCTTCTAAGTTTCTGTGCTGCAAATCAATAGTATAGGGATATGTTTTCTGGATGTCAGCCCATTTTATGAACGCATATATCTCAAAGATTGTTTTACTGGCCTACAAATGCCTTGAACAGGATGACAGTCTAATTCCTTGCATAGCAACAGCTAACATAAAAATCAGGTTTGCTCTAGAAAACGCTACTGCTATTTGGGCAGGGCTACATATACAGTCATTGTTTCTTGGTTTATGTTTGGCCCTGGTAGATATTAACTGGCCAATTGTCTGATGTCAGGCAAGCCTTTTTGTTTAAAAGTTACAACAGCTGTTGTTTGTAGGTGTATAAACTCTCACCCCATTGAATGCAGTGGGAAGTAGTGTTTTGGTACACTGTGTCTAGACTTTTGGGTCCATAACACAATATATGTTGCCATAAATATCCCATTCTAAAAAAGCCAGACTTGCCTTCATATATAGTGTCTGACAGACCAAGAATTAATGGAGATAGAGATTTAAATTTCTAATCACCCAGAATTTTCCTCTCATTGCAGTTTGAGATGCATTAACTGAAGGATCTGACTCATTTTCACTTACCTGTATTATTCAAAAAATGTGATTCTTGTTTCTGATCATTTCAGATACTCCTCTGGGGAAAGAAAAATATGATAAGTGTATTTGTGTCTAGTTTTTAAGGGAGATGGTTTAAAATAGCTTAAAGTTACTACAGGCATTAGGTAGTTCTTCTGAAAACACTATGTAAGAGTAGAAAAGGAAATGGGATCACAACATGCATTTTATGGCAGTTCTGGATTTAGTTTGTTAACTTTGTTTTTCCAACCACTCTGAGTTTGGAGTCCATTCAGGTATCATTGGTACTTGTAAGATAGGATTGCAGTTTGGCTTGGTATCATATTTTTGAAAAATACGAAGTGCTTTTTCAATTCCCCATTATACTTGTTACATGTTTTGCTGATCCAAATTGCAGAACAGAACTTCAAAATTTTGTTTCTGCTTTTGCTACTAGTGGATTTTGTCAGATACCACTCTGAAGGTAGAAACTCTTACCCTTTCTAGGTAAAGAGACCCTGAGAAACCAGTGAAATCAGAATATATTTTGCTGGAAAATGGCAAGTGTATAGGAATGGAGAATAGGATTGCTGGATCCTTTCCCAAAATAATGCATCACATGCAACCTAGAGCCTTGCCTCCTGGAAGGTGATGCTCTTTGTGATGCTATGCCAAAAAAACAGACGGAATAATGGTGAAAATTAATTTGCTAAGCATCCCTCATTGAGCAACTGGAGAGGTGGATGGCTCCTGTTACACGAGAGGAAGGAACTCCTCTAGCCTGTGAAAGATGGGCTGGCAATTAAGGTTTGATGAAGGGCAGCAGGTTTAAGTGGGTCTATTATGCTCTAGCATTAATGACAAAGAGTGTTCAGGCTTGAGGAAGTCCCAGGAAGGAGTGAATAATGCCTTTGGACCAAACTTATATTATGGCCTTCACCAAAAACAGGGAGGGAGAAGCTAACAAATAGCAGCCTAATGGATTCAAACAGAATAGAGTACACTTTGCAAGCAGATTTTCTTTGCCAAAATAAGAATATTAATGAGGTTAAGAAAGATTCAAGGATGAATTCACATCAGGATAATGACTGAAAGGCCTTCTTGTATGTCTTTCTACTTACGTATTTGTATTCTCCCTTCTATTGCTTTTTTCTCCCAGGTATTTGTGGTCACCGTGTGGAGCGTGGAACTGTACATGGTGCCCCTGGCTCTGCTGGTGCTCTTTGCATACAACTTCTCCCTCGTCAGAACAGGGAAGGTCAACAACACCCAAGATGCCCAGGCAAGTAAAATCTCAGTAACTCTTGCAGACCCAGCTTGAATTTGCCCTTGAGCAAGTTGTCATGCATTTTAATGGTATCAAGGTAGTTGTGTAGCTACACATTTTTATTTCAAAGTTACTGAAAAGAAACTTCCACCCTCTCAATTTTTCGGATTCAATTCGAGCAATAAACCATTCAGTGTACTAAGGGGAAGAAGAGAAAAGTGTGTAGGAAGGGGATTTCACTTAGAAAGTTTTGCAGTGATTTTGTAACTAAGTTGAATTAAGAAAGACCTACATGACAAGACCCCAAAATCCATGCCCCACTGCTCTTACACTTTGCATCACACTGATGATTCACGATTCAAGGAAGAGGAAAGTCAATACAAGCTAAAAGTGAAGTTAGTTGTTTTTTAAACCTTGTTGAGTTATCTGAGACTTCAAGAAGAAAGCATTACTCCTCCTACCTGTGTCCCAATTTTAAATGATAAATGTGTTTTCTTTTTTTTTTTTTTTAAGTTAACCTTCAGTTCTTTAACTTGATCTAGGAGGAAAAAAAAAAAAAGATGAAAATACACAAATATTTACATGTTGCAAATTGCAGCTGTTGAGATATGAAACTGTTGTTGTCCACTGTCTTTACTTGCATAACAATAGTAATTACAGTTAAAGAAGAGGATAAATTCATGGATTTTCATAATGTTCCATTTTATAATATGTAACAAATACAATAATGAAATATAAGCTGACCTAAATCTTCTAATTTCTGATAAAAAGATGATTGACATTTGTACCCCTGAAGCCTACCTTTACACAAATCGATTGCACAGATTTTATATAGACAAATACTATCCAAGGATTAAAAAAGGTCAATTGCTATTGTATTAGCCACAGAAGTTGCTTCTAGTTCAGTTTTGATCAATCGCCATGTGGAAAGACTGTTGGAACACGGGGCAAGTCGTGCTATAGGGACCAGGGTGTAGACTTGATTTGAAGATAAATGGTAAGAGAAGTGCTTTTCTCCAATTCCATCTAAGTCCAGAATAACATAGAAAGATATTGTGTGTATCCAGTGACTACTTTATTTCATCAGGAAAATGAGAACTTCCCATGTGGGAGAATCCCAGCCAAACTTTTATTTTATTTTTATTTTTAT
>CM021774.1:15880421-15916200 GCA_011076525.1 Nettapus auritus
TTTTTATTTTATTTTATTTTATTTTATTTTATTTTATTTTATTTTATTTTATTTTATTTTATTTTATTTTATTCTATTTTATTCTATTTTATTTTATTCTATTTTATTTTATTTTATTTTATTCTATTTTATTTTATTCTATTTTATTTTATTCTATTTTATTTTTTATACAAAAGGCAATATAAAATAATGCTAGGTTACCCTGGAAAGAATACACAAACACTACCTCTCAACACCTACCATTCTTCCTATGGTGAATTTGTTGCATATTCAAGTGAGGAGAGTCTCACGTAAGTCAGCAAGATCGAGCAGCACATCACTGGGATAAATGCTACAAAAAGCTTGTGTCTGAAAATGAAGTTAATTGTAGCAGTACTGAAGAAAGATCCAGCAGAAGGTTTGCCCCTTTTCTGTCACACACATCCTGCAAGCAATGAGATACTGTGGAATTCAGGGGTGTATTTTGCATAAGCAAAATTACACATCTGCCTAAGTGCTTTGTAGGATTGGGATCATATGGAACAAGTAGTCAAAGTGCCTTTAATATTACCTGATTTCTTTTTTATGTGTGCCTGTGATTCTAACCATCTGTAGGTCAAAAATAGACAATCAGGTGCTACTTCTAGTCACATCTGTCCTGCAGATGACAAAAGGTTTTATTCAAAATACCAGTGTTTTTTACACATTCATTTATTTATTTTTTGCTTCTTCAGATCTTGGCACTACTTTTGTTTTCTGTGTTCCAGCATGCACATTTTATGTATATAGAAGAAAGATAACAAGAGTTTTTGGAAAAGAGGCCATCATATTCTCTCTCTGATTTCTGTGCTATAAAATGGGGATAACAGTATTAACCTTGTAGGCATGATCCAATTGCCAGGAGGCTAAAGTCATGAATATTGGTAAAATGCTTTATGATTTACAGATGGGAGCTTCTATAGAAATGCAAACCATGATCACTCTTAATTCAACTACTCTGGGTACTGGAGAGAGCCAAAGATTAAATCTGGATATCTGAGTTCTTGGTACCTTGTGTGTACTAGATGAAACTATTTTTTCTGGAAAAGGATAAAAACAAATCCCAAACATCTTTTGTTCTGATTCTTCACATTCTTTTATAGTTATCTGTATTTAAACTTGTAATACACTGATTCAAATACACCTATTAAATAACTAAGAAAAACCTGGAGGTTCAGCATATAAAATACCTGAATTGAAAGCCAAGTGCTCCTAATTTCAAGCCATAGCCAAGTCTTTTGTTTTCTCCCCTACCTGTCAGCACAGAAGTTAAAGGGAGAAAATAATGCTGCATAGAAATCTGAATGTGATTCATGAGATTGATTATGTTTATACTAATGTATTTTCTACCATCTAATGCTTCAGTAATGGCCCTAAAGAGAGGGAGCAGTCATTGTAGCAGGGAGGATGGAACAAGTTGACTATACAGTCCTCAGCCTTGACATGCCGACTGGTTCATTCGTCAGACTAAGAACAAAGCTGTTTACAGATAGTTAAAGTTGGCAATGAATTTGAAAGCCTGTTGCCTTCAAACTACTGGACACAACCACTAATGCTTTATGTAGACTTAAAATTTGTATAGGGCATTGCATGCTTTGTTCAAGACATCACAAAAAAAGTCCTTGAGTACAAAACATTATTTCTGAAAGGTGAAAGTGGTGGGTTTGTTAATGACTTGTAATACAAGTGGGAGAAAACTGTGTAATGAAACGTTGTGGGAGTATCATAAGCTTTTTGAATGTTGCCTGCCACTGAGAATTAAGTGTAATGTTTTCTAATATGGGCATCTGTTTTTGTAGGATCTTATGGGCTTGGATGAAGATGACGATGAAGATGACAAGGTAAGCATATTTAATGATGGTATGTTAGCTCGAATCAGAAGGAAAGTGGGGGAGCACAAACCCACCACCCTATCTCCATGAGATCTCAATTCATAGTCTGTATTAACTGGGAAAACAATTGTTACCAGTTTGCTGATGAGCAAACTTGAAAGATTGAGAAGGTTGGTTGGTTGGTTGGTTTGTATAACATTCCATAATGGTATTACCTGTATGAGACCTGTGAACTTCATTTGAATCTGAGAAGTTGCTGCTGTTTGCTTGAAATCATAAAACATGTTCACGTACATGTCTATATGTTTATGGGTGGTCAAGGTAAGTACATAAAATCCCTCATCGCTTCCATTGCGAGTGTTGGATAGGCAGTCTGCACTGATGGCTTACCGCAAATTATTTAATATTTCCATTCTTGTAGGCCAGAATTGCTGTGATTTCTGGAGGGCACCTTAGAGTTTTCTCAGTATTTCTTTTAAAGCCTGGGAAAAAATGGTTTCAGTTTGTTGGCTGAAATGTAGAAAGAATGGGAATTGGCGAGGCCTGTTCCTCATTTTATTAGAGCATACTTACTCAATCTTCTCAGTATGAAAAATTCATTGGATTTTTTTTTCAAGTTTATCAAACCACAGTGACAAATGATAAAAGGATTAGAGGGCATGACATTTGAAGAAAGATTAAGAGAATTTAATGTATACAGCTTGAAAAAACATAAGTAAGTGAAGGAGGATCTGATAATCTATAAATACTTCAGAGCTAAAAGGTGAGGAATTATTTAACGAGCAACAGCATGCAAAGGAACATTAGCTGTTAGGAAGAAAATGTTCACAAGGAATGTGAAACTTTCAAATTGCATACTAAGTTAATAAGTTCTTCTTGAATATTCTATGTTTTAAGAGCGTTACTGTGAAATTGTTGATCATTGAGAAGGAAATCTATACCACAGTTAGCAAGTGCACCTTAACTCTCAGTCAAAGACACTCAAATTGAAGCTCAGCAGACTAATTGATCGGAATGGTTATTTAAATTTAACCTGCTCTTCTGCGGTTGTTATATTTTGATGAACAATCAGAAACCAATCAAAGTTATAAATTTGTTGAGCCTGTATTTTTTGTGTGATGTTTAAATGCGTAACTTTATTCTCTGGAAC
This sequence comes from Nettapus auritus, assembly GCA_011076525.1. Taxonomy (NCBI): domain Eukaryota; kingdom Metazoa; phylum Chordata; class Aves; order Anseriformes; family Anatidae; genus Nettapus; species Nettapus auritus. Next base: position 15,883,422 of record CM021774.1, read on the forward strand.
CAATCCTTTTTACATTATTCTTTTTTAGTTTTCCAGTATTTTTACTTTCAAGTGCCGAGGTGGAAAGAGTTGTAAAAATGTATTAAATACCTATACAGTCCTCTGCCTGTGATGTGCAACAGGCTAATTGCTGCAAACCAAAATATTCTAGGTCAGATTTACCCTGGATATAACTCCTGTGACTTTGGTTCTCTCTATAAATTCATCTGGGTCACTTCAGTATGGATCTAATCACTTTGCATTTTTGCCCCCTGCTAAACAACTCTGCTATCATTTTATTTTTTTAGTCTTTTGACTATGTGTGGTAGTCTGGGAAAAATCCTGAGAGTTGAGCTGTTGATGATTTGGCTCAACCATTTTGCTGTAATCAACATTGCCCCATCTCTATTTCATGCAGCAGAGGCTCTTAGAAATGCAGAGCTGGAAGAACGAATTAAAGCAACTCACAGCAGACACCTCCATCAGGCTTTCTGATCAAAATAATGCTTTCTATCCCAATATGTTAGCAATGATAATTCATAACTTTTATTCGTTGTATACTAGTGTTATGTGTCTATGAGATTCAGACATAGAATTAATAGAGAATTGCCAGCCATTATGTGTGTCCCATGTCATGTGTTTTGTAGCATTTCCTTAATGTCTTCATGCTGTCTTGGGTACATTCCCTTTGCACCACTGTTAGACCATGTGTGCACTCTGACTTGGATCTTTAAGTACATTAGGTTATTCTAAGTGACTTTTCCAAGTCTGAGGGTGGCCAATGCTCTCTAGGGAGTATAAGAAAAATGTAATTTTATGACATTATCTCATTGCAATGTCAATATTTAAACAGACAACTATACTTTAAAAAGAAGTCTGTGTATTTTTTTTTCCTCCCTAATACAAGAACTCCTAAAGTTGAAATCTGTTAGTTGGGTTGTAGTATACGAGGTCACTGTTTCTGTTTCCTATCATCGTGTTGTACGAAAATAGTCGCACACATAGCCTTTCTGGGTTCTGCTGCAAGTTAGACATAACAGACCATGCTTCTGGGAATTGTAACACACCCTCTAAGAGACGAACTGTTTACAAATTATAAATACACAGATGCTTAGTTCAAAAAACCCAAGAGCAGATTAACTCCCTCCACCTAAACTATCTGTCTTAAATGACAGGGCTTAATTGCCTACTCCCCCGTTCTTTCCCTCTCTGCCCTTTCCGAATACCATCATGGAGGACTGTAAAAGATAAGAGAGATGTGTCCCTTTGGCGTAAGCTGCTGGACAGATGAATGCCTTTGCAGATTTGTGCCATCTTGGATGTAGAGTTCAGCCTGTGTCCTGTCAGCTCTGGGGTCTGTCAGACTGAATAAGGATTGCTTTAAAATTACATCACTGAAATATCTTTTGCCCAGCAGTAGAAAGGTATAGACAAGTTGCTTGCAGATTAGATTGTGTGTCATATGATAGTTGACCATTTCTATTTATTTTACTTTTCTTTTTTTTTCCCCATTTTTTTTTTCCCTTTTCTGACAACAACTGTAAAGCTTCAAGAGCAGATGGTCACCTTGTTGAATGAGTGTAGTATAGCACCCGACTGGAAAGAGTTTTGGAGTCTTATTGTGATCTTAAGTTGTCTGGATAAAAGTTTGCATTTCCTCTAAAATAGGGGTTGATGGTGTGGTGGAACAGTTACTACTATTTCCAGATTTGGTAACTGAGTAAAAAGAAAATCAGAGACAAAAATAAATCAACAACACTTCCTGTTTTGTTTTGGAGGGTCTCCATCCAGTGATGAGCCAACAGAGACGTGCTTGGCTAATGGGGAAGGATTACATGACACTGTGACTTCAAGCCAAGTCAGCTGGCAACTTACAAGAAATTTTTAGTACCTCATGGCTATTTCTATTGAGGGTGGGGTCCCCAAAGAAGAAAAATTCAGTACTTTTAATGTATGAAATTCTATGTCAAAAATAGGTACCAAAGATGTACCATCTTTTATCAGCACAGTTCAAAAAGACTCCAGCTGAACAAATTAAAATCAAATTCATCCAGTAGCAAACAGCTGACATTTTCCATTAGTGTTAGATTCAGTATGTGGAAACCTTCCGTATGGATCTTATTTGTACGGGTGGATTACGATGAAAATTGCATTAATTTTCTCCACAGTAAAGGTCAGTAATTGAAACATGAACCAAGAGTCTATTGTGTAAGATGCTATATCCCCATACTTAGGAAAGGTCATACAAGACAATATCATCTCATTGTTTTCTTCCCTGAAAGTATAAATAATTTCATTAGTTTTTTTTCTTTTCTCTTCAATACCACAGTTGCAATATAATATTTCAACATCTTCCATTGAGATTACTGAAGAGAAATGATGGTAAAGGCTTGAAAATACCCCATGATACAAAGGTTATGTTCAGACTAACAAGGCTGACCCACCTTCTCCACAAAATTGTGGCCAAGATTGCGTCATTAAAAACAAAACAAGGTGTGTTTTTGTGTAGGTGTGGACTCTCTTAAGTTGCTGATTTCTGTTCAGTGGACTCTGTGGTTCTTCTCTTACTGCTTCTTAACAAGCCATTGTGCAGACCCTGAATAAGTTAGACTTCTCCATCAGCTATAATAAATACTAAAGGACAGATTCAGCTGCTTGCATGAGGTATGCTCATTGCAAAGCTGGAGGATGCACTTCCAAGCATACACTGTTGTCCTGTCTTGCAACCATCTCGGCTAAAGTAATAAAAGTTCCCAGATATCACTTAGGACACAATTATGGCTTCTGTAAGTTTTCTCCAAGCTTCTTATTAACCTAATCAACTTTTGGTTAAGCCAGAGCACAGGGGTTGCTCTGTTTATGCTTTCATCTTTGCAAAGCCTTCTTTGACACAGAAATTGGGAGAGATAAGGTCTATTATTTCTCTTTTTACAGAGTGGCATTTTTTGGGAACGCTGTGATCCGTAGGCATCCTATTCCTTGGCACAATCCTTGTCTCATCGTCATGACCCACCAGCAGTCAAACCATCCATAGGTATAGGGGTGATAAGAGAAAATCAAGGCAGGGACTTGGCAGAGGATTTCCATATATCGTAGGGACTATTACGTGGCTGTCCTCAAATATAAACCTTAGCAGCCCTATGCAGACTAAAATTCTTCTGCTTGCCCTGCAGCTAGGTAAACTAACTCTAACTTCTTTAAATCTCTGGAGGAATATTAAATAGCACCAATCAAGCTTCCAGGCTGAGCTCATAAGCTTTAGGGAGTTCTTGTCCCTTAAAAATTCCAACTATTTAAAATGTTTTTAAAATTTCTTTTGAATTGGCAGATGTATGAATAGGTCTACCTTCCTCTTGTACCCCAAATTGCTAAAGATCATTACCTAGATTATAGATGATGATCCAGTAGTTTAAGTCTAAGCACTGTGTGATTGTTCTTATGTCTCATGTGTATTTCCAGAAAAAAGCACTTTTTTTTTTCTTGAAGTTGTTTTCTTTTCCCCTTCCATTCTTTTTAGATAAAAGATGAATGATGAGTTTTTTCTTTTTAGTCATTGTGCACATAAATGGTGTTTTATTCTGTTGTGACTGTTGATATTGCTTTAAGACTTGTAGCAATATCACCAGACTCTGGGTTTATATCTCCATGCAAATGTGTATGAGTACAGAAAATGCATCTTAAACCCTCTGTATTTCAGTCTGTCCAGTGGGAAAGCAACAGAGTTATGATTTAAGCCTCTCTGCAGAATGTTAAACTCTGGTTTGGCTTAGGAGACTCTCTGGTCCTTTGCACATAGATGAAATTTGTTTAATATAAGCAAAGGAAGTGTGGCGCTATGTTTTCCATGAGCATTCTTTAATAAGGTGTGAGATGGTTGTCTTTGGCCGTTTTGCCAGTGGCCCCCCAGACTTAGCTGTAGGATGATGTGCCCTGCATTTGAAATATGTCCTTTTAAGGCTGATGGTGCTCTCCTTCATATCTGTCTGAAGTAATTCTATTAGCTCTGGTGGAACTATTCCAGATTTCACACCTTTTTAACTGAGAGCATAAATTGACCTGTATGTGTTGCATTTCCTCTATTTGGTAATTATTTCAAGTACACTCAGATTTGCTAAATTTCCATAGCCAGGCAGGCACATTTTCAGTATGGTGTTAATAAACAAAACGATCCTGTGATGCACAGTTTTGGGACTGCACGAGGCAATCGCTCAGAGTTTGGCAGCCATCCTCTCTGTGTGCCCGTCCCCCTGTAGGAGCCGAGAAGCCCTCCTTGACACGCAACAGACATCACAACACAGGGCAAGACAGTGACTCAGCAAGGCAGATTGCTGGGATTGTTTCAGCCACCCTTGGCTCCCACCGAAGTCAGGATCCAGTTCAAGGTTGCTGTGGTGTCTATTTTCAAAGCTCTGCCTGGAATTCATTTTAGCTACCAAGAGACTGTCACTCCATGGCTGCCACCTCCCACAAGAGCTTCATTCTGCTGCTAGACTGAAGCAGTTAGTGAACGGTTCCCTGCAGACAATAGAGGACAGTGGTCTACTGTTTATAGCCAATAAAATCTTTCTGGTTTCAGAAGTTCTTCATCTACAAGTATTTTGGCCTTAAGATGTTGTTTGGCATGGGTTTTGCCAGACAGCGGCAAGTTTGGAGTTCTGCAGTCAAGCACAGAGCAAGTTGCAAGTGAAATCCAACTTTGGTTAAGTCTCCTTTTCTCTAAATAACTACAGCATGGCTTTCAAAACCCAGAGGAATAGTGGAGCAAAAAAGCATGCACGCCTGAATTTTTTTCTTCTTTTCCCCTTTCTGTCAGTCTTGTTCATTGGTAACACGCTGGGGAGTTCATATCCAGTACAAGGGATAAATCCTGGCAAAACGTTGCCCTAATGTGCTTGTAGTAGTGGTGACAGTGGAATAGCTACTGTATAAAAGCTAATCCTGAAAGTTAGACCAGCCCAAGCTAGGCAGACTAATTCTTCTAATTCCTGAAAATATTCTAAATTTTCAATCCTGATTTGTTTGCCTGTGTCCTTCTTCCTCCTTTCACATTAATCCCTGTATCCTTGTTTGTTCTTTCTCCTCCCCTTATTCCTTGTCCTTGCCCCCAGTGTTTTTCAGCTTTATATATTGAGTTTCCCTTGGCATGCCAAAAATTTGCTGATGAATACCACTTGTTTGAAAATTGCATGCAAGATTTCTTTTTTGTGAGAGTGTTTTATATGAAATCCAAGTGAAGAACTTAGAAGTTGTAAGTAACTTCAAACGTAAAATGTTAGTTGTGTGCATACAATATTTGCAGTATATACATAAAAAATACACTTAGCACATTTTTTTTTTTCTCTTGCATTTGTTGCTTACTGTTCTGGATATATCCAGAACAACAACAACAAAATAAAATCTGGAGGATGAATTAAAAAAAAAAAAGGGAACAGCTTTTAGCTTTTGTATAGATGACAGCTATTAATCACAGAAACAAATGATCACAAGAAGTAGTAGAGCTCCACCATCCATGTTTTCAATTCACTACAGAATACTTCACCCCAGAGCAGATTCAATAACTAGCATTATTTGGTCTCTGTTGCAGGGCAGAGCAAATGACTGGTAATTTAATAAAATACAGTCTCTTCCCCTGTAGGTCTCATGGTCTGTAGCTCACCAGTCATGAATTGCTGGAGGTATCCCCTCTTGGCCACGTATTGCACACTTTCAAAATCTCCATCACTGTATGTGCATCAGTTTTGCCCTCATGTGAGAGTTTCTTTTGCAACTGTCCCCAAACATCTGGGAGCAGAACAGCATTGTTGGAAAAGGAAAAAAAAGATCATAGAACTGTAGTAACTCTGTGTGCATTTACCTGTTCTGTTTGTTAACTGTTACGTAGAAGCAGTTTTCAGTAGGGCAGAGAGATTTCGTGTCTTCATGTAAAAGTTCAAGCTGATGTGCATTAACTGGACACAAAAGACTTAATTTCTGAATTTGCTGCTTTTTTGCTTTTTTTCTTTTTTTTCCTTCTTCCCCTGACAAGCTTAATCTTTTGTAAGACCCCTTTTGTGTTTCTGTTCAGGCAATTAATGTAGAAATGAAGGTTTCTTAAATCAGGATATGCAAGGAAGATTTGAAGTAGCACACTGATTATATAATTAATTCTCAGTTGTAAGTTCATTTTGATGGAGTTAATTCTTTCCCAGAGGCTCCAGGCTAGTTTTGGTCCACCCACAGTGCTGTAATCAGCTAAGAAATAAAGAAGAAAAAGGCCTTGAAGGAAAGGAAGTTTCATGATTGGCTGTAGAAAAAAATGCCAGAAACAGGCAGGATATTTTATTTTTAATTGAAGGAAAATATACTGAACTGTGGTTTTGAACCATGGGTATCCAAATCCTGTTTTCAAGCAGCATAATATGTTGAGTCCAAAAGAAATCAGGAAAGAATGATTTCTCAGGAGGATGGAGAAAAATTGTCTGGTTTGAGGGGGACCTTGCACAGATAGGAAAACTGTTTTTAGTGGACGATGAATTTACAATTATTTTTTACATCTTCCACAAACATGGTAATGCTCAAAAACAGACTTCTGCATGGCAGTTGCCCATTTGCTAATAAATGGAGCAATGACTGTCTTTTTGGTGGACTACGAACACTCTTACTGCTTCTGACAGCGTTTTGTGAGGTCCTGACTTTGGAAAGCATATGCAGCACTCAAAAAACTAAATAATTTGGAAAATCCCATTTATCGTACTTCATTTCTCTGCTTTTCTACTGCTTGACTGGTGACCCAGTCATCCTGTGGATGTGTTTAGACTGCAGGTTTCCAGAACAAAACGAAAATAACAAAGAAAAGACGTTGACTGATTTTGAAATCGTTTTGCACAGGCAGTGCTATGCATAGAGCATGGGCAGTGGTAGCCCATTTTATTGCCCAGTTACTGATTTCATTTACAAGGCTGTCTAGTCCTAGACTGCCTTTTCCTTGGTTAGGCATATTTCCTATTATAATTTGAAAAAAAAAAAAAAAAAAAAAGGGAGCGATTTTATTGTGCATGCTAGGTTAAGATATGCATACAATTGTTGTTGTATGAAATGGTGGTTACTGTTTTATTTTTTTAGCCAGCTTGGTGGCTGCAGCAGAAGTCATGTTGTATTGATTAAAGTGCATTATCACTGTTTCCAAGCTCAGTCGAAGATGTGTAAATGAAGTCAGCATGATGCAGATAGAGTTGTCAGATGATCTTCCTTGCAGCTCTGGGTAGCAAGAGTAGGCTTGCCCTGGAATATCACTGTCTGAAACAGTTCCTTTACCCCTGTGTCTGAATTTGGATAGAATGAAATTCCCACTGGCTGCTTCTCCATGAACTGCTCTAAACTTCTACTTGCAAGTTTGGTGCATAAAAGCCAACTATGACTAAGCGACTGTTGCACCATTCTAGTGAAGGAATAGTTAAAAATAATCCAAATGTGTCATTTACATTTAAGCCTAACAAGGTTATAACTGGAGTTGTGTGAAAATGACTTCTTGGTGCTATTTTCACGTAAACTAACTATTTATTTATTTATTTTGTTCTGGGGTTATTTCACACCCGAAGGGTTTCATTTTTGTTGGTTGTTTTATTAATGTAAAAATACTCATTTTCACACCCAAATGTGTGATTATTTAAAAATCTTGATTCTATTCATTGTGCACTCACAACCTAAAGGCAAATATTCAAATGTCTGGAGCTTGATAACTCCATGGTGGTTTTGGCTGGCTTTTGAAGCTCAAAAAGTACTGTGAAGAGAAATGTGCAGTAAGTAATTAAAACCTTTGCTTTTAAGGGTTACAGGGGCCATGCTGTCATGTCTGGCTCTTAGCATCCAAGGATGGTTCATATGTTATTTTAGCACACACAGATATAGTGCCGTGCCCTGTCTCAGATGCATGCAGACCCTCTCACAGCATGGTAATGCAAAAAAGTCTGTAGCAATGAGACTTCACCTCTGAGGCCTATTGCAACTGTAACTAGCCTCTGATCCTCTCCCTCCTGCACAGCAAAATATCATAGGCTCACAGCGCAAAGGCAGAATTTCAGCCAGTGTTGGTCTGAACATCGCTGGTCCTTTTTACTCTCACCCCCCTCTTCCTCTGCCCTGGCCAGTGGGGACCATGGAGAACATGGGTGCAACTTGCATTGTACCAGCATCTCCCCTCCCTGGACACTGAGGGGTTAAAACACAACTTATTTTTATTTTTTTTTTCAAAATTGGGCTGGTTTTGGAGAGTCTAAATGTGATGTAAAATCAGTGTCCAGGGCTCTGCATTTTGTAATAAGTGAATGTTTTGCTGATTTCTTGCTAGAATATCTGCAACCACACCAATTTGCATGCCTGTATGTGTGTTAGATTGCTGGCAAAGAAATGCTGAATGCTGATAATTGTACTCTGATTTCCAAGGCTGATTTAAGTCATTTTGATTTTTAATTCATTCTGTGCTTCCTTTTTATTTCTGCACATGTGTAGTAATGTCCTGTAATGTTGTTGCCTAAAATAAGCCGTAAGAAATGAAGTTGTGAGATGGCTGCTGTAAAAGGAAAATGTCATTTTCCCCTTTGATTCTTTTCTTTTTCCAGTACAAGAATGTCTGTGTATACAGAATGTTAAAAAAAAAAATGTTGCATTCAGTATCTTGCTGTTAATTTATATACAGAAAACAACATGGCTGTTGGGAGTCTACAAAGCTCAGAAAAGTGATATTCAAAAGTTCTGCATAAGGATATTGCTGGTCTTGAGACGCACTAAGCACCCAGCACTCCCTCTAGAGGTCAACTGGACTCAGGGGTGCTCAGCACCTCTTCTGGTTTGACATGCAACTGGGTTTTTCTTTGAAAGCCTGGTTTGAAATCTTGCACTTGATTTGTGTTAGAAGATGAAGAAACCTCAGCCCATGTACTGAGGAAAAAGAGGAAAATATAAGGAACTGTATGCCTCCATGTTCATTGTATGTAACAAACCCAGGATATGTTTTATCTCCTTCCTTCAGTGATACGATTAGATTCATGGATACATCAGTGATATTGGGAATCTCTTACTTTTCTCACATTTGTGATCATGTTAGCAAATACTGAATAAAAAGTTTGTCTTTTTTGTTTTTATTTTTAGGAGTCAGAGAAAAAAGGATTAATTGAAAGAATCCACATGGTCCAAAAGGTCATCATAGCTGTTCAAAGCATCCTAGAAGAAATTGCATCATTTGGAGAGAGGATTAAAAAGTAAGTGATGGATTTTTCTTGTTTAACTATGATTTGCAATGAAGAACAGCGAGGACAGTTAAGGTGGGGGTGAATTTCTTGACTCAGAAATGACTAAGGTACACCAGGAGAACGTGGAGAGTACTATTACTGTTTCTTCTTCTTAGGGAGTCTTTTACTCCAAAAACATTTCCAAAACATAAAGAAGAGAAGAAACCATGTGCTGTGCTGGTGTAGCTCTCACCTTCACCCATTTGCCCATATGTTTGATCATGTCTGTCTGTGACTAGGTACAGAGTCATGACAGGAGAATGATTCTTGAAGACGTGGACTCAAAATTATCAGGCTTTTCTTTGCATTTCTTCCAAAGAAAGTAGGTAGGGATTGATGGTTGGCGTTGCCTTTCCCACACCATCCCTGCCCTGGTTACAGAGGTTACCAGTCACTGATTTCCTTTTCTAGTACATTGACGTTCTTTTCTACCATTTTGTCTACTCCCTACTTCCTGCTGATGCCAGGAGGAAGCCCGAAGGCAGTTTTCTGGGTTTTGTCACCATGGGACACACACAGGGTATTCCTGACCCTTCAAGAGAAAGAGGGTGAAGAGCCAAAAAAAAAAACAAAACACAAAAAAACAACCTCCAAAAAAACCCTCAGCATGCAAACACACACAAACTTTTATAACCCAATCTTTATTGGCACTTAATTGACCCACATTGTTTTCTGTTTTGAACACAAAGTGATGGTTTGTGATTGAACGACACTTTAATGAGGAGCTGGGTTCAGACTAAAAATACAGCAAACCCATGTGCTATGGTTCCAATCTGTGCACCCCAGCTGGGGTGGAAGTGGCCCAGAGATGTATTCCAGTCTATGAACAGGGCACTGTTCTGCCCAGCTGCATGGCAGGAAGACTGAGAGTGTTTAAGCACTATTAATTCTTGTATTCATTTTGGTAACAATGGTCTTAGAGAACACATTGGGTATTAATGTGGAGACCCGATGTAATTTCAGAAGAATTCCATTGTAACTCAACAGTAATGTACCATTAAAAAATTGCCACCAAAGTTTTCTGTAAGTGACAGACTGAATTGTGCTACAGTTTCCGTCTGTCACTCTAGTTATGCAATCATAGGGAGTTTTAATAGTTTAACTGAATTGAGCTGTTTTGCTATTTTTTTTTTTTTACTCAAGCTACGTTGATTGATAATGATGGATCCTCTCCCACCTATCTTTACTTAATATTTAATACATCTATTGAAGCTTAAAAGTAATTCTTTTCCTGTCCTATTAATTTTATCTGTCAAGGGAAGTTCATATTATTTTATAGCCTGACGAGTGGTCCACATTCATTCTCTCTTCTTCCTACTCCCCGTCATCATGATGTGAAGTTAGCAGGCAGATTGCGTGAAACAGATGTCCAGATCTGTAAATCCACCTACAAACTAATTGGCATTCATGTAGTCCAGGTAGCTCAATGTTTGGTGGTACCATGGAGATGCATGTTGCAAGGGAACAAGTTGACAAAGTAACTTCTAAGAGGCGTTAGCAATGACTGCTCACCCTGAGTACGTTGTGGGCTTGTATATGAATGGTCTGGGTGAAAAAGAAATCTTGTTTTGTGCTACAGAAGTCTGAATGTCCATGATGGCTGAGCTTCTGAAAAATGCTCCCGTTGGGAGAAATGGTGGTGTGCAAAGGCTTGGACTGATGCTAACATGCTGCCAACAACCTAAGACAGCCTCCTTCAGACAGTGTAGTAAAGAATTGATGAAAATGTGAGGAAATAGAAGCAAATAGATAACTATTAAGAGATATTTATATAGAACTTTATTCCCCAAGACTATAGAGAGAAATGTATCTGTTCTTTTAAGATTTAATGTCAGTCATAATTAATCCATTCAAATTATTAGTGGGGTTGATTCTGACTACCTGCCGCATTCAAGTCGTGCATCGACACACATGTCATGCCATCTCCACTGCGCCCAGCAGAGCCTGCTCAGATGGCTCACACCTGCGTCATGGCCTCGTCTCCAAGTCAGATAATCTGCTCATGAATAATGGAGAGCTGACCGGTGAGCAGAGATGTGTAACAAGTGCAACATGTATAAGAAGAAATGAAAACAACTCACTATATGGCTAACAACTTCACTGAGCCCTCCAGAGACTATTCTCTCTCCTTATCATGATACCTGCCTCTCAGATAGCACCTTTAATCTATTACAGCATCCAGATGCAGAACTCAGTTTATCCGCCTTCCAAAGGGTCTGCAATTTACAGTGTATTTGAATATGCTGAGCACTGAAATACAGTCATTAAACTATTGTTGGGTAACCAAGTACAGAGCAGAAACATTGAGAAAGATTACTGTTATTCTTTACAGCACATTCAACTGGACTGTGCCTTTCCTCTCTGTTCTGGCCTGCTTGGTCCTTGCAGCAGCAACGGTTATTTTGTACTTTATACCACTGAGGTACATTATTTTAATCTGGGGTAAGTACTCCACTGTCTCTCATGCATGCAATAAATACAGTATATATCTACAGAATGACATCAAGCAAGCTTTAAGCTTTTCTTAGGGTTCTTTATAAGTTTCCAGCAGCACCACAAGAGGCATGTTAGTGTAGATAAGCTTTTTCCAATATAACTATTATTATTATGCAGGGAAGTAATTAGCTTCCTGGTGCTGGAGCCCACAGACAGGAAATGGTAGGGAGCGGGCAAGGTGTATTTAAAGAGCTTCACCATGGAGGCTTTACCATGAAGCCTTTTGGTTCTTAATTCCCCTTCAGTCAGGAGGAGCAGTGTGCCTGTGGTCCAGCAGGAGGCACTGAACATCAATCTGGAGCAGGGGACAGAAAGGAATTGTATGAAAAAGCATCGCTATCTGGGGATGAAGTAAAAGAGGAGCTTTTAAATACTAAAAATTGCCTAGCAGTTTTCTGAAGAAGGGTAAGGTGGTCTTTCACAAAAGAAGATGGTATTTCAGCTGCTGAAATCCTTCCTTATCTCCAAATGGCCTTCTGTCTTATTTACTGTGATATGTTTAATCTCAGTCTTGAGGTCAAACAGCAGAAATGGTGCAGGTAATCCTCACTGAACCATGGAGCTCTGCCCTGGCACAGTGCTGGGCTGTAGGGAGCTCCTATCACCTTCCTGGACTCAGCCATTTGCTGCTGTCTTGGCTCTCCTGGTTGCAGAAAAAGGGAATGAGAAGGTGCCAGTGTGAAAAGCCACTGGATGAGGGGAAAGCAGGGGATTAAATAAAGGATTAAATCAAACAAAAAGAGCAAAAGGAAAGGAGAGAAATTGCTGGGAGTAAAAAAGTTCAGTAACAAAATATTATTGTTCTGGTATGGAGGACATAGTGAGTACATGAGAACTCTACATCCATTCAACATCATCTAGACTGACAGGGCCTTCAAATATGATACGTGTTAAACAACTACCCTGTGGCAAGGCCTCAAAAGACCTTATGGTATTTTCTGTTTTTTAAAAATCAGGTACACAGAAAATTGTGTTGGCATTTTGCTACAAGCATATGGCTTAAAAGCTGAATCTCAGATGTGAAACAGGTACATTTCAGAGACAGGAGAAGGCTGGAGCAGCCATCACGTTTGAAGCTACTTTCAAGGAAACTAGTATGGGATTTTGGACAGGGGTGTGATAGGATTGAATGCTCTACTGTGATTCTCAGAGGCAACAGATGTATGATTTTTACTTATTTATTTATTTATTTATTTATTTTTGGTGTGTGTGCTCTTTAAAGTGGGCTAGCTGTTTTCTTCTGCTTCACAATACTTTGTTCTTCTACCGCACCTTTAGGTAGCCACATTACTAGCTGCAATCTCTCAGTGGGGAAGCGGTGGCAGCAGGGTGTTAAAAGTGTGCACTGGTACAGGGGGTGTGCTGGGGTGGGTGATAAGGTCTCTCGTTTTTTCATCCTGGTCCATGCAATGGAGGTGATGCTGGCTGGAGGCAGCTCAACCCTCCCTTTCCTCATAGAGAGGAGAGGGAAAACCTCATGAGCTCCACAGTAAAATGAACATTACACTCCTGTGGATCTTCTTTACAGACTGATGACCTTCTCTGACAGCTGAAGTATATCCAAGCCCATGGAGATCACTGGGAGTGCTGTTGCTGCAGTTAATAAGCCAAATTATTCACCTTAAGATTAAAATGAAATAAATCTCATGATAAGTTTTCACAGTTTGCCCCAGCATCAGAATATGGTCAGCTTATCAAATTTGGTTCTGAAAAGAGAAGATAAGCTCTGAGACATGGTGACAAAGGAAACTTTTATTTTCAGAAGTAGAAGGAAAGAAAACTTTTATCCTGTCTAGTTCTTTTCAGAGACTTCCAGCTCCCTGGGTGTCAGCAGGAGGGAATGTCTTTGCTCATGTAGGATAGCAGATTTAACAGTAGTCTCAGTTGCAAATTGGGGTACTCTCCCCACATTATCCTCTGGAATAAATGCATGCTGCAGTCTTTATTGTTTATTTTTTTTTTGCTTCAATGATGACAATGGATCACCCCCAAAATAGAGAAATGTCTTTTAAAATAATGCCCCTTACTTCCTCCAGGAGGCATTTGTGAATGATTCCACATGACAGGCAACATGTGCATGGCTTGAAGTCTGAGACACTGTTTTCACACTAATTTTTACTTGTGAATTTTTCTTTCCTTTTTCACCTTGCCTGAATAATTTAGAAGGGAAGGAATAGAAAGGAGTTGCATTATTTTGTTTGCTTTTTTTCTTTTTCTAGGCATAAATAAATTTACTAAGAAGCTTAGAAATCCCTATGCCATCGATAATAATGAGCTACTAGATTTCCTCTCCAGGGTACCATCTGATGTTCAAAAGGTACGTAATGAATGGCCAGCACCAACAGAGGCAGCAAGCAGCACTGAGAGCGGCTGTGTGCTCTGCTTGGGGAATACAATGCCACTGCACTTTTGAATAAGTGAGATAAGGAATTGGGAAAATCCACAAAGGGTGGAGGGCGAGGGGGATGTTAAAAGAGAGGGGAGCCAAAATCCTTTGTCAGAAGCGTGATTGCAGAAAAATTATCCTGAAAAGACCTACTTAAAAATGATCTGGAAAATCACCCAGCGTGGTTACAAAACTATGGTTTCCGTCACCTTTCTGCTCCGATATTTGTACAGAGGGAAGAGAAAAATAGTCTCTTTGATAGAGATAACCATCCAAAAGGCTTTGCTGAATTCTCCCTTTACTCAAAATGGAGTGTGGGGAGCATTATTTCCATGACTTTGTGCTTGCTATGCTTTTTCACGTCAGCTGTCCCTCAAAATTCTTCCTCCCCACCCACCTTGAACTCCAGGCTGTCCTTGGACAATGCTCAGCTCATCTTTTTCATTAGAGAAAGCCTTGAGATGTGTATAAAATACTCCGTGGTTGATGAGATCAATCTTCTACCATTACGGAATTATAACTTTTAATCTAGCCAGAATCTGTCCTCCCTCATTTTCAGTCAAGTCTCGTCTCTTTTCATATTTCTTTGAAACAACAACACTGTCTTCAGTAATCTTGCCTATCTTCCTGGAAATTATTTGAACAATAAGTCCTTTAGAATGTCAAGTTCTGTTTATTTCTCTTGGAGGAAGGAAAATAGTCTTGCTGGGTAATGAGGAACACGATATAAAGGATTCTTTCTTTTGTTTTAATCAACTGGAATCTGTGTCCTCAGGCCATGATCCTGATGCCCCGGATCCCACTGACATTGTACCTTCCTCTGTGAATCGTGGTACTTTCACAGTGAGGTGCTGCTTACTGTGAATAAGGGGATCACAATCTCGCCTGTAGTGATTTTACTCTGCTGGAGACTGAAAAATAATTGCCTCCATGCAGTGTCGAGGCATCTGGTAGAAACAGGGTTGGAAAAGCTTGTGGTGACATTTATCTCAAGAGGCCACCAGACTGGTTGATGGCAGCACTAATAACTTGAGAGAAATCTCTCCATAGACTGGTGGGAGGAAAAAAGCTAAACAGGAATAATCACAGATACATTAAGCTTGAGTGTATTTTTATTTTTTTGTCATTGCTCTCGTAGTGCGCTGGATTTGCAGTGATGGTTTGCATATGCCCTTTTAATGTTTATGTTTAAAGATAAGCTGCTTTTCTATTTATGCTTTATTTAACATTTACATTTATAACATTTCCTTGAGTGGTTTCTATCATTTTGGAAACCTTTGAGCTCTCTGAAGAAAATGATAACCACTTGCTATGAGGGAGGACTGATAAAAGTTCCAACGATGGGACAGACCTTCTCAGAGGAGTTTTTCACTAGTGCTAAAAATAGTGAGCCTGTGTGACAGCCATGTACTCCTCCAGCGAAAAGTCATCCATGGCAGCTCCAAATCCCTTCTGTCTGCTTCCTCCTGTGTGCTGTTGATGCATCATCATTTCACTGCAGTACTGCAATGAGTTGGAAAATACCTCTGTATGTTAGCCATTTACAACCTGCATGTGCTGGACAAAAGACAAAGGAGTAGTGAAAAAGATGGCACGTTCAGCAAAAGGTTCCCGTGGTTTCAATGGGAATAGTTCTCTGTAGCACAACAGACAATTTGCTGTTGGGATTACCTGATCCTCATCAGTTTATCACGTTTTAACTATTAGATTGTAAATGAAATTGTTTTGAAGGGTGGCGGCAGCTTTGTTCAGGTTCCATTTGAGAAAATGTTTTCCTTTTTGAAATGATTAAATATTCCAGCATCCCAAGGCCTGTGTGCATTTTGACGATTGTCATTTTACTGCATATTGGGATCCACTTGAGTTGTAGCTCCTGAGAGAAGTTTATTAAACTTATAGGTTAATTTCAGAAGAAGAAGAAAAACAGCTCCCAAACCAAAACAAACCCAAAGATCTATCCTATGTTGCTGAAATCAGGTAGAACCCCATGTATCTCATTAGAAAAATCTGCTTTTAATATTTTCGTTTCAAGAAATGATGCATGACTTCTCAAATCCTTCCTGCAATTAATCCCCCATGTTCCTGTGTTTAGAAAATGATTCATTACTTTTGAACCTTCCTTAGTTTCCCTTGGTTTGTCCTTGGGGAGCCATTAACACACACTGTAGTGAGCTAAAGTTACCTAACTGCAAACGTCATGTCTATTTGTTTTTACAGGTGCAGCATGCTGAATTGAAACCATACAGCAGCTCCAGTCCCATTAGGAAGAAACGGAGTGCGCTATAGGATGCAGTGTGATTTTGGAATGCAGCATCTCCCTTTCAACCCCAACATGTGCTCACATGCTTCCCCGCTTCTCCTCCTCTTAGTTTGGAACAACACTATAATCACTGCACAGATTTTTTTTCATGGAAGATGTGACTTTCAATAAACACCTATCTTGAGTTGTCTTTAGGGGCTGCCTTTTAGGCACTGAGAAGTAGCCCCAAAATTGCAGGATGAACACGTGAATTAGTTCATAGGGTGGGGAAGAGTGTGGGAGGGAATATTGCCACTGCATTCCCTCTTTTTTTTTTTTTTTTTTTTTGTCTTTGATTGCAGAGGCAAGGCTGGATGTGGTAGCACTCCCTGTTTTATGTAGGAAGAAATAATTCTGCTTAGTGTAGCAGATCAGCTGAGCTGATGTGAGGAGATGCTCTGAACCAGTTTTTAACATATCCAACAGATTTACATTAAGATATGAAAGCTATTCTTTTCTGAGTTAAATCACTGTTACTAGAAAGGTTTAAGCTCTGAATTAACAAGTCTTTGATACCCATCTTCTGTTCAAGCAGTGTACATTTTAAAAAGTTTTTTTATCATAATTAGCAGAAAGAGTGAGGAGCTCCAGTAGTATCTCAATATTTCATCCAGCACTTGTGGGTTTGTCCTTTGTCCTTTTTTTTTTTTTTAAATTTTTTTCCTTCAAGAAAAAAAGTTGACCCTAAACTTAACTATTTGGACACTGGATTCATCGGAGATCCATTGCTGGCAATGGATGCATGAGAACCTTCTGCCGTGAAAGGATTAAAAGAGCTCAGAAAAGCCTAACTCACTGACCTGAAAAGACTCTGTTGACTTGCCTTTTATAATTCCATCTCATCAGATATTTTCAGCATAGCTCTTGTTTTTCTGTCTTAATCCAGAGGGGTCAACACTACAGATACAAAAGAAAAACACTTTTATAGCCTTAAAGAAACAAGTGCTTGTGCAGAAAAAGTTAATGGTGCCCGAAGACCTTGTTGTGCAATAGTGGGCAGGCTTTGTTGCAGCACTGGTTCTCGTTGGAGTCCTTCCTGGTAATGCACAAGGAAAGGATCAGAAAGTGGAACTCTATTGGGAACGAACAATGAAGAGACAGGAAAAAGGACAGAGTTTTCTCTTCTGAGGAGAATGTGATTTCTTGCTTACTGATCTTTCAGCTGTTGTGTTTTTGCTTTATAGAAATGACATAATCAGCATTATTCATATTGTTTGACTGAGGACACTGATGCAGAATGATGTGTAAACCTGCTCAGTTTTATTGAGAATGTAGCCCTTGGTCTTTCAGGTGCTGTAGGACATGGTGGGATTGACTTTCCTCCATGAGTCATTGGTAGCACAAGAGCTGGAGCTTGGTTCTTGCAATTCCCAGGCAGGTGTTTCCACCAGCATCCAATGGCATGGTTCATACTACAAAGAGATAGGGAATCCTGGGAGACAGGTTACTTTTTAACAAAGTAAGACTTTGGAATTCTTTACCTAATTAAAGGTAAAACAGGTAAAGCCTTGTTTATGGATCGGTGATCCAAATGGAGTCACGCTGTTCAATAATGCAATCTTGTGGGCCTGTTGCATGAATCTGGGGGAGAAGAACTAACACCAGAGTATCTTCCACTGGATTATTAACCAGATTCAGTGAGTTTTCCAAAAGTTTATTTTTCAAAGTAACAAGTCTCCCTGTGTCTTTGAATTAGGAGAGGCATATTTTCATAGACTTGATTTAGAATAGAATAGTTCAATTGGAAGGGGCCTACGAAGATCGTCAAGTCTAACTGCCTGACCACTTCAGGGCCAGCCAAAAGTTAAAACGCGTTACTGAGGGCATTATCCAAATGCTTCTTGAGCACCGACAGGCATGGGACATCAAACGCCTCTCTAGGAAGCTTGTTCCAGCGTTTGACTAACCTCATGGTAAAGAAAAATTTCCTAATACTCAGTCTGAACCTCCCCTGGTGCAGATTTGTGCCATTCCCACTCATCCTATCATTGGCTATCAAAGAGAAGAGATCAGTGCCTCCCTTTGATAAGGACCGTGTTTTGCTCATGTAAAGCTGTGTGCAGCTGCATGTGAAAAGAGAGAGAGAAGTTTATCCCAGTTTAAAATGCTACGAAAACGCCTCTGTGTGCGTGTGTGCTTGTGTACCCATGCATGTACATAGTTGTATATAAAGAAGAGTACATGTATAATGTATTTATAGGTGAGTGTGTGGGGAAAAATGGGTGAACATACAGATTTTAAAACCTTGAAAATGTTTATGAAAAATGCCAAAGATTCTAAAGCTTATCTTGTGTCTGTTCTTCTTCATTTTATTTCTTTCCCGGCGTGTCTTTCTGGCTGAGCCAGATCTCTGCATGATTTGATTTACTTCAAGTTAATGAAGTCAGTTGGAAATAGCCTTGTAGAAATTATAAAATCTCCAGTAAATCTCCTCCTTGTACATACAATAGATGTCCATGGACCCCTTTGGTTAAACCAGTTTCTCAGTCTTCTGTATAAACAATGCCTCATTGTCTCGCTTTAGACTATCATCCAGTTTATCATCCTGTAGTCTTTGTTATTTTGTAAGTACCAAAGTCAGACATATTTAAGCAGGCATGTGAGATCTGATAATTGATTTGAGTGAAAACATTCAACTGCGGAAAAGTTGTTTATTTATTCAGAAGTTAAGACTGATATTTTAATAGTGTTATATATTTTTTTTCTATAGATTTTTCCACATTGAACTGATTTCTGTTCAGAAGAAAGGGTGAAGTCTTTTTTTTTTTTTTTTTAATGTAGATATGTGTGTTTCAGAATAATTTGTATGAGGTTGTTATGCTGGAGACACACCAAATAAAGGATGGTCCAGTACTTACATATGTTGTAATGAGCTCTTTGTTTTGATAAATGCTGTTTGAAATGCAATAAACATTGGAGGTTAAGCTGATGCTTTTAATTTATCTGGATTAGGATATATGTTTCCCATTCCTTACAAAATGCTTACTGCGCTATAATAAGTATTTGACTAGGTAAGCAAGTACATCACTTGACAGTGCAGTGTTAGAGCTAACGCTGGAGGTTACTTGAAATGGAGGCTGTGCTGCTGTAGGAGATGAGGTAAAGTGGTAGTCCACCTGCCTTAAACTCTTTGGCAGGATTTCCTAGCCCCTGCCTGAGGGAAAGGAGGGTTATGTGGATTTGCTGCACGCTACAGTAATCAAACTCTTTATTCAGACTTTTCATTTGATTCTTGAAGTGGGAATATCAGCTGATACATGTCTGCATGTCCATTTGACCATGGGAATTGCTATTTTTTACATTGTTAATCTGTTCAGTGTATAGCATGGAAGTTATAAACTTTTTTTTTTTTTTTTTTTTTTTTTTAATTTGAGATAGTCATTTCAGTGCAACAATATGTACATTTGCATTCTAATGTCTCTAAGACCAGAAGGCATTTCGAAAATTTGTGGGTCTCTTGGCTGACTGTAGATTATGGAGTCACAGAAATTCATTGATAGAATATGACTAAATGTGTCTACTGCCTGTATAGTGTGTAAATAACTGGATTTGACATACATGTGAAGATGCAATATGTACTCATGTTTGCCCAAACATAAGCTGCTGCTGAAGGTTGGTTTCTTGACTAATCATGAACAGGAGTGAGGACCCAGATCCCTTATGGATCACGGTCAGGAAAACCCAGTCACTGAAACACACATGGAAAGCAAGCAACAACTGAATAAAACAAAGTTGATGGAAATGTCACAAGCACCTTTTCTGCTTCCCAGAACTGGGTTGTCCCACTAGAAAATAGAGAGTTGCCATTTAATTTCTGGTACTCTACATAGGGCTATTTATTTATTTATTTATTTATTGGAGGGGCTGATCCTGCAGGCATTGCCACAAGTAGAACTGGAGTTATTTTCCCATCAGACCAGTAGGTTCACACCAGGAAGGAATTTGGTTGTTCTGACATGTTAAGAAAAAAGTGACAAAATACACAGTAATCAAACCTTAACCTTTAGATTCTCCGTCCTTTAAACTATGCTGATACGCTGTTTGGGAAATGTTAGCTTTGACTTTAGATACTATGGCATGTGTTAGAAGTGAATCCTCTTCTGACTTAATACTGTACTTGTGTTTTATCTGTAAAGCTACATGTATCAGTGCCCTGGTGCATCTACCCCTTCAAATCACACAGGGACATGACAAGAATATCTGCTGTTTAGCGTCGTTAAAGTTAGCAACTCCGAAGGAAGCTGAGATACTGCAAATGATTGTTAATCTGCTGTACTGCAGACGGAGTGTTTTAATTGTTCTCAAATTGGGGTAAGTTAAGACAGGTGAAATTCCAGCATTTCTGGACAAAATGTTTGCCTGGCAATTTATCAGTGGGAAAGACCCTCGGCAGCAACATCAATTACATAGTTCCAAAGGATATGCAAGTAAAAGATGTTTTTCTTAGTGTGAATATTCACAAACATTTAGAAACAATGATGGAGTGAAAATACCTAGCCTCTCAAGTTTATACAATTTTTAATCTACCTTTCTCTGTATTTCTTTGACTTAAAATAGTGCAGCAGTTCAGAAGAATGTAGAAGGTTATTTTGTTTGAATAAATAATGTGCTCTTCTGACATGAGTCATGAAATTGAGCACAGAGAAGCAGGAGGTGTTGTTCAGGTCTCGATGTCTGCAACAACAGCAGCACCTGGGCGGGCATGAGTTCAAGTTCTCAGCATGGCTCTAACCTGAGGGCTGGTGATTCTTGTTAAATTTTACGTGGAGGAACGTTGCCAATCAGTTCTTGTGTGTTGGATTGAACACCTGCAATTTCCCTCTTGGCTGAAGAAGACGATATGCCTCTTATAGAGGAAAAAAGTAAAAGCTGGAAGAACGCTGGTTTAAACTTCATTTGAGCTGATTTCCTAGCACAACCAGCCTTGTAAACTCTCGAGGACGTCTTTGTAGAAGGAGGTAGGAGGCTCCTAGATGAAGTACATGCATCTGATTCTGGGTCTTCCAGGGTGGAACATGTTCAGATTAGATGGTGAACAAGTTGTCCCTCACACCACTGATCACTGATTGCTGGAATGACACCATGAAGCCCTCTGCTCAGTTGGCCTTCAGAGTGGCCTTAAAGAGTGGCCTTCAGTCCATGAAGGAGGGATAGGCACTGGGATTCAGTGAAATGATGGGTACTTGGATAGGAATGAGTGGGTAATGTGTGCGCTGGCAACACCTTAGTTAGGGATTTCTCATTTACACCAGCTTGTTGCGATCAGATTTCTAGCAGATGAATGAAGAAACGTTCTGCTCTTGATCTCTGCATTTGTGGTAAGTTGCTTCACTAAGAATTTTAAATAATGTTTAACTGTCATGTATGAACTGGAGATGATAAAACCTAAAGATCTGGGACTTATACTTTGAAATGCATGGTTGGCCTAGATTCCCCTTCATTCCAAATGGGTTATGAAGATAAAATAGTACTGGATCGAAACACCTTCAGTGCAAAGTTTGCTCCCCAGTATTTTTACAGTGACTTCAAAGTTAACCAGCAAGTACTACAGTTGCATTCTCAGTGGGGACAAGTGAATAAAAAGGGTTTTTTATCAGTGATGCTACACTTTTATTTCTGCTGTGGATACTTCTTTAAGGAGATCACCTGAAAAAAGCAAGGCAAAATGCATTCGTTTTATTTATTTATTTTTTGTGCAAACCCTTTCTGTTGCCTCTATTCTAGCATATGTATGTGGAAGATGGGATCTGACCTTTGTTCCCTGTCTTGTAGGGCAACTGCTTCTGAGGCCTAAGTCTGTGCACAGCAAAACCATGTAATGCTGACTTGCTCACGGCCACCTCCTGAAGTAGAGTAAAATATCTTGTCTTCATTTCCACATGGAGTTGAGCAGTGGAAGGAACATATGTTCCTACAGAGAAGGAAAAAGAAAAAAAGGACTCAGTTTTATGGACTTGTGTGCTAAATTTTGGTTTAATCATGGCTGGCTGATTTCTCCCTCCACCTTCTGTCTGCCTGTGGTAGGCTCTGCAGAGCACAGCAGCTGCTACCTTAGAAGAAAAGGAGGGGAAAAAAAGTCTCCCTCCATCTCTGGCAATAGACGACTTTACTGAAAGTCAATGCCATTCCCTTGCATTTATCACTGCCACTCTTGCTCTGCATATTTTTGGTATTCGCCATGCATTGTTAGCGGTGATTGTCATGTAATTAAATCACTGCTCATCACAAGAGCCTATTTTTATGCTGAGATAAGCATCAGAAGTCTGCTGCAGCGTCCCCCAGATCAATAAAGATGTTCCCTGTAGGATTACAAATAGTCTGGGGTTGTACAGGGCACTGGAATTAATTAGGAATGATTTCTCTTTTTCTTTCTTCTTTCAATACATTTTTAATTGTTTATCCATTTTCGATGGGCTTGTTTTTAACTCTACCATGATGCCCAGATGCTTCTGTTCAGACCTTTTGAATATGTGATATGATATCAATTTGGGCAATACCATTTGCTGTAAACACTCACTATTATCATCATCTTTCCATAGTCATGTGTGACTATTGCTTCAAAATTCATTTCTGAATGTGATATTTGCATCTCAGGCTTTGCACCTGAGATTACGATTAAATGGGTTCATTAAGTGGTGGGATTTAACCAAACGCAATCTGCAACCTTCAGGCCCTCTCCTGAAGATTTGGCATTTGGATCAGACAAGACAAGGGGGCAAGCGGAGTGACTTGGGCTGTTTACTGAGGAAGTATTTGCACAAGGTCACAGAGCATGTCTGGCAGAAAAAGGACCCAGGCCCATCTGGACGCCTACCTGAGCAGCCTGCTCTGAGGAACCTGCTTTGCAGGGGGGTAGGACCCGATGATCTTTCGAGGTCCCTTCCAACCCCTACAGTTCTGTGATTCTGTGACTAGCTCGGAGATCTCCCATTTTCAGATGGTTCTGGAGCTTGCTTTCTGGGGTAGAACAGGCTCTTTTAATGTCTTTTAGAAGTTTGTACAAATGTACAGTAATGTGTTTGGGGTAGGTAGATAAATAGCCATGCTGAGACATTTGGGAGCTGCTTTTGGAAGAAAAATGAATTCTGATTCCTTTTCATTGTTTTTTTTTTTTTTTTTTTTTTTAATTTTTCTTTCCTTTTTTTTTTTTTTCTTTTCCCCTCTGTGTGTGTGTCAAGGGGTAGTTGTTCCCCAGTGAAAATTGCGGTGAAAGATCAGGTTTAAGTCTGTGGATTTCCAAGGTGCAGGAACTGACTTAAGGACGGCACTGATGTAATTTTCTTTAAAATTAGATTAGAATTGGGAAGTTCTGTAGATTTGTGTTATTCTTATATCCTTAGTGTCTGGGAAATGGAGAGAGCCCCAAATTTGAAACCAGCTTTACCTTGGAAGATTGATGTCTTTTGGAATTTAGTGTGTGCTGTCTACCCTTTACAACTTAAAATACCTGCTCCTTGCACATGGTTTGCCTGCAAAGCAAATGCTAAAAAATCTAGTTTTGCTGCCTAAACTGGGTGCAACAACATCTAAGATAGTAACAACGCACACTGGGTTATTTTGGTTTACACTTTCCTATCCTCATCTGTCTGCTTTCCTTAACCTTGTCTTTAAATTTTCTCCTGCTTAAATGCCAAACTGGTTTTATCATCTTCCATGGGGCATTGATGCAGCTCAAGGACCTTCTGCTGCTTGTCCATGCCTGTTGACCTCTCCTACCCACAGGGAAGTTCAGGAATAGCAGCAAGCTCCATGCTGGATTTCTGCTGAGATCGGTGTGTACTGACCCCTGGGAAGACGTATGGGTCCCATCATTTTCCATAGAGGTAAGAGCAGGTAAAAGTCTAGATGGGTTGTAATGGATTATTTTATAGGGTTCTTAAAAAGGAGCTAACTGAAGTAAAGTGGATTAAAGTGTCTGGTAGCAGGTTAAACTAAAAGTACAGGTTTGAAATTAGGTAGTTTTGACTGGGTGTGTGAATGGAGACTGGACCATTTGTGCAGGATGTTGCATAGTGAGACAGAAGTTTCTAAAAGCAGAGTGGTTCTGCCCATGAATGGGGTATAGGGAAGGTGGAGGTTGTCATCCTTGCCCATGCCATGTCCTTCTTATCCAACATCATTAAAGATGGAAACATTCTTCAGCTCTGCTGGGGAGAGTGTTTGCTCTGTCTAAGACTCGGGGAAAAGTTAAATTCCTTCTAGGGAACAGAAACTGTGTAAGGATTCCTGTAGGGAAGTACAGGCACTTCTCTACTTGAAAAATAAATCAACAGTTGGGTGTTTTGCAATTGCTGTACCAATGTGTGGTTCTTCATGGGCTGTACCTGAAGTGCACTTATACAAATGACTGCCTGTCCCTGTGAAGGGGATAGTGACCAAGCTTACTGCTGATAAACCAAGTGAGCAAACATCACAGTAGGCAGCTCTCAGCTGTGTGTGCACGTTGTGTGTTCAGGCCAGCTTAGAGGGGAGTGCTGGAGCTCTTGCCCTGCTCCACATGGTGCCCAGCAGGCAGTGTAGAGGTTTAGTTTCCATGCAGTGCATAAGGGGATGTCTGAAGGATGGGCTTAGCCTCCCCTCCATGGATGTCTAGAGGCCAGGATCTGCCAGAAGGCATCAGGGAGGTTTCTGTAAAAAGAACCCCACCCATCCTCCTAAATTTATCTTGTTCATCCACGGGTGTTGCAAAATCTTCTTTCATGGCTACAGTACATGGCTGGACCTTATCTGTCCTGTGTTCCGGCTGGGTTTATTTTGGGGTGATCAGAAAGGAAATCCCAATGTGGAGGGGGGTGGAACTTTTGTTGTTGTTGTTGTTGTTGTTGTTGTTGTTGTTGTTGAACTGATGTGAAAAAGAAAAATACCTGGCTGTTTGGAAGGGTTTGAACTCTTAGCATGAGACTTTGGAAGATGGACGAGCAGTCAGGGAAGAGGTGACAGGGGTTCAGAGGTCCTGTGGCATAAGTCATGGCTGCAAGGAGTCACAGTCTTGCAGTGAAAGTATCGGAGCTGGCTGGCAGCAGCCTGATCCTTTGCAGTCACCTCACCAGAAGGATTTCCCGTCTGAATATGCAGATGTGCACGCAATTATTTTACCTATCTGCCCAAACACTGTCTGCATGCCCACACACTTAAATAAATCTTGGCGCTGTCCCTTTCAAAAGGCATTTTGGGTTCAGCCTGGTTGCCTGCATCCTGCGTGGTTTTGTTCAGCAGAGTCCTTGCAAACAGCCCGTCTCCTCTTCCCTTTCCGCTTCCCCTTCCTCCTCCTCCCATCCCACCACAATCACTGCTGCCCAGACCCATCCTTCACTCGCATAAAACTGATTTCTGTTTATGGAGCAGCTGGCAGCAGCGCCGCTCGAGCACTGAGCGATGACTAAGAAACAAGCCCACTTTTCCCTTAGCTGTCAGGAGCTTTTAGAAATAACACCCTCCTCTGAGGAAGTCAGAATAGCAACAGGAAAATAAGTAAAACCTATTATAAAACAGTTGTCCAAGAACTTAGGCACGGCGCGGGGTAGAGATCAATATGCTGTGAAGGTTAAATCTATTTTCACACTGTGTTCTATTTCACAGTTTAATGGTGTTTTAATGTGTCTGTCACTGAGCCCCTTTCATGTTATGCAGGTAGAGCCTTTACAAAGGAGAAATAACGTTGGCTTTACAAGCTTCACAGTAACATCTTATTTACCAGCTGAGATCTGACGCTTTCCTCTCTGGAGATACGCCAGGGTTTGGCTATTTTATTTTATTTTTAGTTTTTTAGAAGGCATAATGTGGTGTTGCATTTACAATAATCTTTAGATAGCTTTTGGGGAATGCCTGTAGGGATGGGAGCAGCAGGAGCGTGTGTGTGCTTGTGTTGAAGGGACAGAAATATCTACCGCTGTTTGTACAAGCTGAATGCATGGAGGATGTGCAAAATTCCCCAGCTCAGGTTTGCATCCAAAATGGTGTGCTTGAATGCTTTAGCTCAGACTTGGCTGAAGCTGGGATATCACATCAGGCTTGGGGAGAGTGTGGAGGACAAAGGCAGTGGAGAAAGAGGAGAGATCACAAAGGCACAGAAGGAGGCGTGGTGTAAAATCCAGGGTATGCATGTGCTAAAGCACATGTACAGACCTGTCCTCGGTGTTTGCGAAGGGGTTTCTGTCTGCCCACCTCAGCTCATGCCTTTTGCCTAGAAAACTAAGAGGGAAGAAAAAGAAGGCAAAACAAAACAACAAAACACCCGTTCTGCTTTAATCCTCTAGGATTAGGCTGTAGGAATAGAACACACCAGAGAATGAGATAATATTCAGGGTTATTCAGAGCAACTTATTAAAACCCCCAAGCTTTCCTTCCCCCGGTTGCTTTGCCAGGGCAGCATGCATTTGCTCTGTCAGTGGCTGCTGAAGGCTGCTGCTTGCCCAAGTGTGAGTTTTTAGACATGCAGAGTGTTGACTTGGCTTACCCTGTGTATCCCACTGCAGCAGAAATGCCTGCAATGTGTATTTTGGCTTTGGCGCTCTCTGAGTCCGTCTCTTCCCCCCTTCCGTTTTCCATTGTTGGAACAACAATCTTCTGGTGGGTGCCGAGCGCCACTGGCCCTGTATTGTGGATCCAAAACAAACTCTCCACTAGCAAGTTTTCCACCCTCCATAAGGTAAAACACCAGCACAAAGAGCAGCTGAACCCCTGGTGGGAGTCTGCATCTGGAAAGCCTGTGACTGAACTCATGGGACAAAACTTTGTCTCGAGAAATACTGCTGAGAAATGAGCTTGTGTCCTTCAGAGCCGGGGCATCAAAGGGTTCGGACTTCAGAACAGAGGTGGATTTCTTCCCCCTCCACACACACACACTGCCACCAAACTGCAGCTGGTTGCATTGATATGGTCACCAGCATGACCCCACGGCATCAAGGTTCTCGCTTTACCTCTCCTTTCCAAGCAGGTGAAAACCTCTGCAAAGCTGCAGAGCTGGGGACAGAAAACTTCGGGAAGCCAGAGTCCCAAGGTGCTGACAAAATAGATCCAGCCCATTTTTCTGCCCCAATTTTACAAGCGGGAGATATTTAAGATTCCTATCTAGGTAGGTTGTCGCCTAGTGCTCCTTGTGCAAGGTCCATGATACATTCATACCTGGCCTTGTGTGGAAAGGTTAGAAAGATATTTTCTGATCCACACCAGAGCCTGATATTATTATTATTAAAAATTAATTAATTAATTTGCCTTTATATGGGGGGATGGTGGATGTGGTGATGGTGGGGAACATAAAGGAACATGAACCTTTCAGGTTCGTTTGCCTCTACAGTTTACAGCAAAGCGCTAGTCCATGGATATTTGAATTATGAGCTTGGATGTATGCTTCAGTACACACTCGCCCAAGTGAGGCCACCTTTCTGGAAAGAGAACTGGGCGCCTGTTGGAGATGTAACGTTTAGGGACCAAATCTATGCAAGTTTGGCTCGTTAATTGTGGAGTTAAAAGATTAAATTGAAAACTAGAGATAGCCTGCCTGATTGAGCAGCTTTGAAGTTTAATGCCAGCTTTTAGAAGTAAAATTTTAATACCTTTGGCAGTCCATAGCCATGTGCCTTATATTAAGGGTTGGAGTTTTGGAAAAGTGACAAAAACACCACTAAAATAGAAATGCTTTATTATTATAAACTCACTCTTTCCTGCTTTGCAGATGAGACCTGGGGAAAAATACGTTTGTTTGTCTAGCTCAAAAGAAACATTTACTGAGATCATTAAGTTAATATAGCCTCAGATTTACTGCGAGTTTTCTTCTGAACTATTGAAACACCAAAATCACAGAATAGAAGAAAATAAAGTATTAGAGACAGTAAGATGTCTAAAATGATGTGACTTTTAAAGAACTAGTTAACACCCAGGAGTTAGGTATAGTAACACACATGGTAGTTAGGTGCTCATCTGCAAGGTCACATTGGGAGCACAGGATGGCAGCAGAGATAGACCCCAGATATATGAACAGGTCCATGAACGGAGGGGGGACTGGATACTCACAGATGGAAGGACAACAGAATGGCTGAGCATCAGCTTGGGGAGAAGTTCTGTTACTGAGAGGCAGAATGCTGAAGATTCGCTTGAATGGTCCGTAGAAATGACTAGTTCTAATGATAAATAGTTTAGTTTCTCTTTTACATTTTCTGTTCATAAAGCTTGGAAAATTTGTTGAACATTTGAAAATGCTGCATGATGCCACACAGAGGCCTCTAGCAGCCTGCACGAAGGTTGTGGCACTGGGCTCCGAGATGATGATGTTCTGCAGAAGGTCATAGCTGGTCCCATCTGCACATCATATCATCTCCAGTCTCTTACCTATGGAAATTTTCAGCTTCTTGAGCTGGGTGAGCATGTTTTTGAAGTCATGCTTCTGATGCTGAGGTTCACTTCTGTCTGCACTTAATGCTCACTTACCTGTCCCAATAAATTTCCTTACTTCACATAAACTTCTCATAAAATTAACTCTCTGTAACATTAGACCTACCAAAAAAAAAATTAAAATAATCAAGCATCCAGTGAAGCAACATAATTGAATTTAAATATCTGTAAAACATTATTTAAAACTCCTACCTGGCTCTAACAACTTGTGAAATTTAATGGAGAACAAACATCATGAAGAAATCTATCTTGCTACTCAGTAAGTGGTTTCTTTTGAAGAGCCCCTAGTAACACAGCAGTGACATACCAGTACATGCCACCAGAATATTTTTTCTGTTTTTATAATTATAGGACCCAACTTTATATCAGGTACATAGCTTAATGTTTTGTCAGCAATGCTTCTGTTTTTGTTGTTGTTTTTTTCTTTTACTGTTAGATTTGCAGATGTCCAGTCAGTTTTGTCTGAGAAGTAAATCAGTTTATAACCTGATAGTAAGTACTGTGCCACAAATAGGAATGTAAACGTTGCTCTGAAACTCCAAGACTTTTTCCATTTCCAATATAGAAAGAGGCAAACAATTTAAACTTCTAATCACATTTTGTACATTTTATTTAAATTTCCAGCTATGTTTCATCATAAGACCTGGGAAAATATTTTGTAACAAGGAAATAGTTCTGATAATAAGTGAACCTAAGTTATCACAGAAAAAAAATAATTCTTAACAATTATCCTTCCCACCCAAACCTTTTCTTAGAAGCTGTATTAGAAATGTTTAATGGCATTTTACTCCCACTGCTGCCAAAGAGAGTTTTATCATTGACTTATAGGGAAGCAAAGTTTATCCCTTTAATTCTTGCATTATCAGAGAGGTACAGTTCAATAGTTAGTGGATTTTGAACTGAACTATAGCTGTTGCAAATAAGCCCGGTTCCACTTAACCCGAACTGGGCTGATCCCAGTTCACCCCATTTAAGTTCTCATCCTCTGCCTGCAATTCCCTGAAAAATCACTGCCAAGGTGTCATCATGATGCAATGTAAAATAAATAAATAAATAAAAATGCAGTGATTATAAAGAAATTGCTACAGTCTGCTGCAGGCAATGCTCAGCCTGAAACGCAATAGTCATGGTCCTGACACAATGCCAACAGGAAGCCAGGAGCTGTCAAAAAGGTCAGAATTTCAATAACATGTCTGTGCATTTACAGTGCTCGTTGCATTCTCTTCTCCTGGTCCGTTTCCTTTTCATACTCCTTTCTAGCATATGCATCCTCTCAACAGACTTTCCTGGACAAAAATGTAATAAGTAAATAAATGAGGAAAGTTTCAAAGCCAGAAATCCCCTTCCAAACCTTATGGAAAGAGATATATTTTGGAGCATAAAGACTGTTATGGCCCACTGAGCTCTCTTGAGCAGCTCTTCTTTCTACTTTGAGAAGTTTGTACTTTTGCTTTTTCTAAAATAATTCACTAAAGCCCTTCTTATCTTCTCTGCACTTGTCAGTTCTGCTTAGAGATGTTGCGTAAGATGGAGTGCCTACAATCTGGGATTGACTAGGTTTTGGTCTGAAGTTTAGTCCCCTATACCTAACAATTTAAAGTTGTTCTCTGGTTTGTAACTGCAAAATTATATAGACCCAAATGCAAATTAGATGAGAACTGGTGTCCTGAGTTTATCCAGGTAGCTGGTGTCTGGGGATTGAGTTTTAGAGATTCAGTCCACTGCTGTAACCATCCTTCTGAGCAGATTGCTGATCTTTGCTTTCCACTTATGCACCCCTAAAATATTACCAGCAAAGAGGAGGATTCCTGTATAAACATCAGCCTCTGAGAATGGGCTTGATTTTCACAACCACCTTTGCAGTCTTTTTGGATGCACATATACAATTCCATTCAGTTTGAAATGTTTAATGTCTTATTTGAAACTGGCTGCTTGCTATTTGTTTTTGCCTTTAAAGAAATGTTTCTTTGAATACAACAATAAAAATAAATATTTAACAAATAGGAAATACCCCCAAATCAGCATCCACAGCCAGTCATTCCAAGCAACCTTTGTTTTTAAATATGCCATTTCTACAGCCTTCTTTGTTAGGGCTTTCAGGTTTTCAAGCCTGTTGTCCACTCTGAGATGGCACACTGGTGTTCTGATTGCAATTCATCACCAATTGTATCTGAGCCTTTCTTATTTCAGCAGATAAAACAACTACCAGAAGCTGCAGGTCTCTCTTAGCAGACCTTTCTGCTGGAAATGCAATAGTTCTTTTTCTTCCATGGAGTTGTTTAAGAACGAGGAATTATTCACAGCTGCTGGATTTATGAACTGGACACAGCAACTGCATGCTCTGTATAGCCTAAAAATGAAGCTAACTTTGACTTTCAGTTTGTTTCTTAGCAAATCAGCCGTGTGTATTCCCAGCAGGACTGCTGGAGAGAAACAGTGTCCAGTGTGTTCTGGCCCTGTGTAATCTGCATTTCTAATTAAGGCTATTCGCAAGTCTACTTATCTGACATGTGCAAAGAACAAATAATAAAGCAGTGAGAAACCAGCAATCTGCAATGAAACCTTTGTTTTAAATTCCTTCTTTTATCTCTCCCTCATATAAATGCCGCGTGCCTGTCGCACAAAGGATGCCTTGACAATGGTATCCGCGACTGCAGAGGCTTGTGGCACTTTTGGTTGTTCTGATCTGCTTTCTATCTCCAGACCCTTCTCTAGGGAGTTACACACTTGGACACCAAGTATTTGATCAGAAATGGCTCTGACCACTTTCAGATCCTGTTGATTTACATGGTAGTTCAGCACCTTGTAGGGCTGGGACCCTGCTGCAGCTAGGAATTAATTCAGCTTTTAATTGTACTTTAATCTGGGAACCCCACACAACTGGTTCAGGAACCGTGCTGAAGCACAACCATGTTCAAAACCACAGCTTTACAAGTTACTCACTTGAGTCTTTGGTATCTCATCTCTTATCAGGAGAAGGGCTGGGTTTTAAAACTTTTAAAACAGCTTATACCTTCAGCATTTTCTCTGATAGTTTGTCCTGTTTTGCAAATAACCTCTGCTTTCACCCAGCTGGAGCCTCACCGAGGAGCAGAGGTTCTTCTACCCACTGTGCCACCCTTTTTGCTTGATAGCTTGGAAGCTGACTTGGACTCTGGTGTTTGCTGACAAGGTACCATGTTTTCATTGAAGCCCCATTCTGGGAGAGAAAGTCATCCAGCCTGCCCCACTGATCATCAGGCTGGGTACCTTTGATTGGGAACTGCTCAGAAGAAAGGGGAGAAATGGTGTGGAAACCAAATCTCCAAACGTATAAAATATTAAGAGAAAGGTTAAAGGAAATAGTACCACCTCCCTGGGATGTGGGGTGCTGATATTTCCTCTAGGAGTTTATCAGAATCCGTTGCTTCAGGCAAGAATTTAATGGCATTGGAAAACATTAGGGAATGTCATTTTGCTGATCTTTCCATTTTTGATATGTAGCCATAAAGGAAAACTTTTCTAGGTGTTTTAACCCAACATCATCATGTTGCCTAGGGGGAAACTGAGGCTGACTTTTCATCTTTTCTATAACAATATAAATCTGCAGGTAAATTTTATTGTTTATTTTCTGATTTACTTTTCCAATGCTGATAGAGTACAAACCCTGAAGGTGTGCTGGTAGAGGACTACTCTGCAACACCACAACTTCCCGGTGTGTCCATCAGTTGGATTTAGACAGGACTTAATTTCAGAGGGGTTTGGTTTAGATCTTGAGACTTCTGCTGCTTCTGTCTATAAAGGTACAACCTGCAGTGTTAGATCACAGTTGTAGTCTACAGAGCTTTTTTACTATGATTTTTTTTTTCTAAAACCCCAGTATTCTGTCCTTCTCAAGTACCTCATCTAAAATGGTGTGTCTCCTGTACTCAGAAGTCACAACAGGCTTGTCTAAATCATGGATTGCTTTAAGAAAGCAAAAAA
>CM021774.1:15916300-16026608 GCA_011076525.1 Nettapus auritus
TAGCATAATCTTTTCATATACAGGTTTCCTCAGATTTCTTTTACTTGAGGAAGGACCCTGGATCTTTGTTTTTGCTGGGCATAATAGAAGATATAAGAAGAGAGAGACAGTGGGCCACTGCTGCTATTGGGGAACCTAGTCCTTCCCTTGGTCTATCAAGTGAGTCAGTGATGGATGGATGGATGGATGGAGGAGCTTACTCTCGTGAGCAGGTATAGACAGGTTGGTGCTGGGGTGTGTTATCTTGAATGGTCTCCTAGGTGAAGAGCCAGAGAACATAACTGGAGGGGAGCACTCAGAAAAGAGGTAAAAAATCTCTGAAGTGGGTAATCTTTATCTTGTTTGTGCTGTTTTGTCTCCTCATCTTTGCATTGCTCTGCCCATCTTTCTTTTTTGTTGCGATTGAGGCATGCCATGGACATCTCCAGTTGTACCTTCCAGGGTTTCTGCTGCTTTTGGCACTATGTTTTGCAGAACTGCTTGGTGAACAGGATCAGAGATCCATTTCAATCATTTCTCACCTCCCATCTCTTTCTCTGGGTTAAAATTCAGCAAGGTCTCGTTCCTTGTTTGATTCATAGCCTGCAAGACAAGAACACAGTTGGGGGCTGCAATATGCAACAGGTATGAGAAGGAAGGGAAATGCTTTATGCTGGTCTTGTCACTAAATATAGATCTGTAGAAACCCTCAAGAGTAAATACAAATAAGAAGGAGTAGAGCCAAATCTTTTTTTGCTAGCCTCAGAGGAATAAATGTGTTATGGGCACACACACACTTCACAGATAATCCCAGGCTGCAATACGCAGCTTTTATTTTAAATATGATCTTAGAATAACAACTTGTAAAATGAGAATTTCCTGCTTCTCTCAGTCCTTGCAGAGGCCTAAACCAAGGTCAAAGACATCCCGTCTGTGACCCTTGGGTTAGGAAGATCAGACCTGAGCAAGTCTCACCTACTGCGTGAGAACAGTGACAACCCACCTACCTCACCCATCGGAGGCTGTGAGAAGGAACGGATGGGGGTAAAGTGCTTTGAGATCCTCAGACTGGGAAAGGTCAGGAGAGCATCGCCGTCTCTTTCAGGAGCTCCAACACCAAGGGGAAAAATAAATCACACAAAACCTTAAATAGGAAACCGCAGCAGCTGTCAGATTAAATCTGTTACAAGTGCATTCCACTGCCTCGCTGAACAGTGTTTTATTTCACACCTCAAAATGTGAGCCCCTGTGCCATGGACTTGCTCCTTTTTCCCTATTCCCCCTAGATGACTTAACAAGCTGAAAGTGCAGCTGGAAATTAATGCTTCCTGTCTTTTTAAATAATGTGACATTGAAATCCCGGTATTTAATGCGTTGGCATTTAACATGCCACAATATTTCAGTTACTTTGCACTGGTTGGGGTGCAGAAGTGTTATTACAGCTGTTCTGAAATTCTGACAAAGAGGTGCATTTCTCTCTCTCTCTCTTTTTTTTTTTTTTTTTTTTTCCCCTCCACTATGTCCCACCATAATTGCTTTTTGCTGCATCTCTGAACCGTAACCATGGCGATCTGCCACATTCATCAGAGGACCCTCTTGTTGTTTTGCTTGTGTGTGAATGTAAGAAGGGGGGGGGAAAGCAAGAAAAAAGAAAGGGGGCAAAAAATATTTGTAGAAATTTAAAAAAAAGTAGTGCTTTTTTTTTTTTTTTTTTTTTTTTTTTTTTTTTTCCCTTCTTTTTTTCCCCTTTTCTTTTTTCCCTCCCAATGACAGAAGCTGCATTGGAAAATTGGCCTGGCCAAAACACCAAGGACTTGTTCATAGCCTAAAAAAGGGAGAGGAGGAGTCTGGTTTTGGAGGTGTCACTCTTTGTGGAAAACAGACTTAGATAACTGGAGCTTTCAAGCTGTTCCCCCCCCCTGAAAGGAGGAGTTGTTGTAAGTAGAAGGGGCAGAAAAGGTTGACCCTTTTCCATTTCTGTCTGACAACAAACTGGTCCTTGTTTGGAGAACAAGTTAATGTGGAACATCATTACCATATTAAAGTTGTGCCATTTCTGACTGGGAAGAAGAAACTGCCTGGGTTTGGACAAAGATATGGAGCTGACATTTTTCTGGGCTTGCAGGGTAGGTTGTCTGCTACTCATATCATGGGCAGAGAGGAAGAGGAGATGCTAAAATCAATAGCTGTGGTGGGGCTACGACGGGGAAAGAGAATGGTATAGCCAATCCCTCAGCCACTGTCGGTGGGTTCTCCAGGCCATAAGTAAAGAAAACTCGTCAGTGGTTCTTAGAGCTTCTGTTTAGGATCCTGTAGTGTAGACCCTGAGCATGGCATAATTTCCACTGTCCACTGTGTCAGATGAGATGGCTGGAGGTGAGGGTTTAGAACCCTGTAAAACCTAGCTGTTCTTTCCTGAGGAGATCTAGGAGCCCCTCAACACGTGCTCATGCTGATTTAGTTGCAGAAGAGATTTGTCCCCCTGTGCAGCTAACACAGCTTATTTTCACGGAGTGTGAACAACTGCATGAGATTTCCCTATCCTTCAATGTGAGTGCAAGGCAGGGCGTGATGAAGCAGCTGTGCTTTGGACCCTGTGCCAGCATGCACCAGGTGATCTTGAGAGATTCCCCAAATGTCCTTGCTGTGGCAATCACCCGTGGCAGTACCTGACTGTCTTGTAAAGCAGTGACTTGACATAAATCCTCATCTGAATGAATAATTGCATGTCCTAAGGCTGTTAGATATTACAGTGAGGGACTAGTCTTTGTTTAGGTTTTACAGCATTTGTCATGGGGGCTCTGGTCACTGGGACTTCAGAGCAGCAACAGGCAGCTGCTGATGAAATTCTTCCTAAAGTCCAACTTGAAACTCCTTCATTCAGTCCTCTTGTGTTCCTGCTCTGCAACAGTGGATAGCACTCAGCAGCAGCAAATGTGGAGCCATGGCTATTAGAGAGGTTTCTACCCATCCTTTCCCTAGCAGCCAGCTAGGCCTCTGCCATCATTACCTTCATCACTAGCAGTGCTGGTGGAGTACAGCCGATGTGCATATCTCCAGCACCCCAATTTGAAGTTAGGGACATCGCCAACACATCTAGCCCATGTCGGTGACTTCGGTCAGCTTGCTGGACCACGCGTGGTGCTGGCTGAGGCAGGGGCATGCATCTCCTCCTGCCAGCAGCATGTAAACCCTGGAGGAGGAAGGTTCCTCAGGCAAAGCTACTTATTGAAATAGCTCAGATTGGGCATTTGCAGGGGAGGCAGAGCCACCAGAGCATTGCTCAGTGACCTGAGATGTATTTGGTTGGAAAATGTCTGGTTCTGTTCTCGTCTGGAAGCCATTTGATCTGTCCCCAAAGATGCGGCATAGCAGAGGGCCTGGGGCCCTCCCATGGGTGACAATGGATACATTGGGCTCTGCAGAGCAAAACAGGTTGTCGACAAGTCAAAAAGTCTAAGACCCATTTCTAAGTGGGATTGTCAATATAAAACAACAAAGCAAAAAGGACTCCAGGCTAAATGTTAGCAATGATTATTTTTAATGTTATTTTTACTGTTTCTGATGTGTTCTTCAATCTGTCTTGTTGATGTTTATTTTTCCGTTTCTGATAAGGGTCATATGCCATGCCTCCATTGCATCAGGTACTATACAACCATGTACTGTCCTTCCCCCAGATAGTTTACAAAGTCTTTCTATGTGGATAGGTTCTCACTGGCACTGAATTGTGCATGCCCTTTAACTGCAGTTTGCTAGAGGATCTAGGACTACTTCTCTTCTCAAAAGCAATGAAGAGTTATGAATGTCCTTGTTGGAAATAAAACGGCATTAAAAAAAAAAAAAAAAGTGACACTTTGAAGTACTTTCCATAATTAAAATTTGCAGCTATTCATAATAATTATCAACATCTGAATATTGAATGGTCTGGATATTAGTATAGTGAATTCTGTTTGTTCCTGGCTTCTTCACGTCTGCTCCCTTCTCTCACATAAGGAAAATGTTCTTCCCACTTACTCCCTAAAAATGTGGGCCCTAAATGATAATCTCAAAATATCTTTTCAGATATTTATCAACCTAAATATACAACTTCCAAAATACTCACATTCTCTGCCATATTCAAAAGAAGTGTCTGTACATGGACAAATGCTCTGTATGCTGCTTGCAGTGTGCAATCAGAAGACAAAGGCAGAACCTTGTTTATGAGCAGGACCTGCACTAAACGCATTTCCAACCATGCTTAATTAGGGATTCACTAAGTAGATGTCTGCAGATGTAGAAACCTATTAGTGAAAAATTCTTATATAAAGTTACTCATAATATAAATACTGAAAAAGGGTAATTTAAATGGTGGTGAGTAAAAAGTGAAATGGCAAGTTTTCATTAAAGAGCTGCCTTCTCTTTTTAGGAAGGAAAACAGCACACTGAAAGAGCTGTGTAAGGTCCCACTGGACCACATGAAATCCCAGCCTGTGAGACTGCAGGAGCTCTGGGAGTACAACTTCTCATCCTAAGCAAAAGGAGTGCGGTATCGGCTGGGCTCAGGAGCTAGCTTTCAAACAGTGCGTGCTTACAACCCTGAGGTGCCAATTTAAACTTGGCTTTTTTTCCCCCCAGATTTGAGCAACGCCTAGAGTTGTCATTCTCCTGTGGGTGAAAAACGATAAACAGACTCTCAAGGGATGCATCTTGGCGGAGCTAGAAAGGTGCACTTTCCATATTGCCAAACTCCGAGTGAATTGCTCTGGTATCAGGTAGGTTCTGAGCCACAGATGATTTATTTTTAACTCTGTTTCAGTTGTTGTGGCTGAACACAGAACGGGGCTCTGTAGGGCCGTTTAGTGGAGCTGCCACAGGCGGAGGAAGCTGTTTGAGGTTTCCTTGGAGCAGCATTGCGGCGGTTTGCATGATGAGCACCAGCGACCATAATGCCAGGTAGAGCAAATGGAACTCAGAGCTGAAAATTAAATATTTTTAATTAAAATCCACATCTGCAAGGCACTCACTGGGAGCCA
The DNA here is from genome assembly GCA_011076525.1 of Nettapus auritus. Taxonomy (NCBI): domain Eukaryota; kingdom Metazoa; phylum Chordata; class Aves; order Anseriformes; family Anatidae; genus Nettapus; species Nettapus auritus. Next base: position 15,921,292 of record CM021774.1, read on the forward strand.
GGATTTGGCTGCTAAATTATGCTGACACACTGGGATCACCAGTGTCAGAGATAGTAATCCCAGAGTGGCAGCCAGCAGATCTCGCTGGTTAATATTTAAAAAGCTGCTGGCGCCTGATGGTAACGTTGTTGTGAAATACTCCATCAAAGCTGATTTTTTCTGCTTACGAGTAGTGTCGTACGTGGGCAGCCTTGCTGCCCTTTCTGTCTGTGGGGTAAGCCTGGTCTTGATGCTGCCCGGAGGGTAGGCTCCAAGATGGCTTTAAGATGTTTTGATGCAAAGGACATTGATTTTGGTGTTATGCCGTCAGTGTGCCATGAGCTAATGTGCAATGGCCTAATTAGACCATCCCCAGAGTTCTTCTAAATTGCTCCACTACTGTTTCATTGGCCGTGGATAGTCTTTCTCGACTGCTCAGTCTTTTCTCCCAAATATTTTTAGGCAGGAGGAAGCTGGGGAGAGATGTTTAATGTGTTGCCAGGGGCTTGTACCCTGTGCGTCCCACTCCACTGCTAGCTTGTGCCCCACTGCTTCCCAACTCATCACCTTGCAGTATTGGCCATGGCCCTCAGCTGATTTCCAAGAGCAAGGATGTTGTCTTGGTGTCATCTGAAGACACTCTGGAGCTGTAAACACACCAGGAGAGGTTTCTATTAATAGCTCAACTCTAAATCCATCTCGGGAAATCCTTTTTAATGCAGCTGTAGAGGCAGGGAAGAGTTAATTACGTTCCTCTGCTCTGCTCTGTGTACATTATAGGCCATGAGAGAAAGGGTTTGAAGCCTTTTAGCTGGGATTTCAAAGCCAGAGAGTAGAGCAGCACATTTATAGCTTGTTAATATATCTCAGCTCAAATCAGCATTTAGCAACCCCTTACCCTGTCTTTACCGCTTTGTTGTTGTTGCTGATTTCATTTTATTTATTTTTTTTAATGCAACTTATCTAACAGTATGTTTTTCCTTAAAAAACAAAACAAAACAACAACAACAACAGAAACACAACAGAGCTTGCATCCTAACACCTTTTAGCAGGTAAGGAATGATGTCAAGCAACAGATTAAGAAAAAGGAGCCAGAAAGGATTTTTGGAAGAGGAAGATTGGAACCTCCTCTTCAGCTCCTAAATTGCAGATTTGGTGTTTGAGTTTGTGTCGACTTACAGGGAGAAACAGGGGTGGGCAAGAGAGAACTGAGAATTTACTGACTTCAGACATGAAGATCTCCGTAAGACGAACGCTTGTCACCCTCATACATCTTCCCAATCAGTTGGGAAACAAGACTTAATCAGTTGAGACGGTCTGAGCAAATAGGGTTATCTTGCAGCTCTCTCTAAGAGTGGCCAGATTAATACTTAATTGTGTCGAACAAGAAGTGAAGCCTGGAGAAGGCAGCCCGCCTCGGAGAAGGGCTGCCGTCAGCACCACAAAGGAGACGATGAAATGCGAGTGGTCAGGTTCACTTTTGTTTAAAATCAATTTCATTTGCTCTATCACAACCTGGTTGTGTTTGTATTTTCAGTGATGGCTGGGAATAATTAATTCTCCTTCATTTAACAGATCCCTTGCACTCTCATCACTTGAAAGAAACCCCCAAATTATGTTAAAAAATGACTTTCACAACAAATTAACTAGAGATTTAAAACCAGTTGTCAGTGTCCCTTTAAGCCAAATCCTCTTTCCACTTATAGCACAGATGCATGAAAGAGGAGGATGCTGCTCCTGAGCGAGTGTGGAGGAAGATTGAGTTGTGCGTGGGAGGACAGAACAGGAGAACACTCCAGTTACTTGGGCCTCTCCTCCAGCAAATTTAATAAGTATTGTTAGAAAGTACTTTGCGGGGAAAAATAATCTCCTAAGCATAGTTGAATGATGGGGCTGAGCTGGCAATAATAGTAATTAAGAAAAAAACTTTATTGAAAAAGTTGGCTAATTTTCTACACCATTCAGCTTTATTCTGGGGGAAGAGGAGGTAGTGGTTTTTATCACACAGTTTCTGAACTGGATAAATCACTCAATCTATAACCCATAACAAATCCTTCTTCTGTTCCAGCTCTTTCTAAAGTTATTTTTCCTCCAGAGAGGGAGAATTGTAGCCCCAAACTTGATTCAGAAAGGTCCAGGATATTCAAGCCTTCAAAGGTCATTCAGACACAAACTAAGACAGACCATCTCACAAGCATATGGGGATTGAGTTCAGAATCAAATCTAGGTAGTACAAATACCCAGAAGAATTTTCTTTCCATTTTCTATTTTGCCCCATCACTCATATATTGTACTATTGAGTTATCTAAAGAAATAAAGCATGTTTATGTTATCTAGGTATATTCAACAAACTTTATTTGGCTCCCAAGAGTTCATCCATCAGTTCCAGCCTCCATCTTAAACTTGGGATGTGTGTATCTGTAAATGTCAGTGCATCTTTCTACATCCTGTTCCTAGCAATGGCTGATGGCAGTACCTCAACGAAAGGCCAAAACTGAACACAGAATGTCCTTTAACATAAATAATCCTTCTTCACTGTTCCCCTGGCCCCACCCTCCTGAATACATTTAAGAAGAGTCAACATAACCTCTTTTAATCTTTAGCTGGTGAAACAGGACAAACTCCCTTAATCTCTTCATAAGTGGGCCAGTGCATTCCTGTAATGTATTGGTACCCTTCTTTATACTTGGAACAGTAAGTTCTTAAATACAGGTTCCAGAACTAGATGAAATAGTCCCACAGCTTTTTACCTTTTAACACTGATACCATTTTTTTGTTTTTAGTAAAAACTCCTCTACTAACGTATTCCAGCCACTCCTCAGGTAAAAAATAAATAAATAAAAATGCTAGATTCTTTTTTTTTTTCCTCTGTGGCACTTAATGGATTAAATTGTTCAGGACTGTAACTTTCCCTTTTCCAGGGCTTGGTGAATCTTGGGAAGAGTACAGCTGTGGCATGTTCAGTTCAATAAAGCCAAATGACCCTACTCTGTTGATGAAATATTACTCCTTTTCTTCTTGGCATCTCTCTGGTCATTTTCATCATGATTTGTACTCAAAGCAGGGATGTTTCTGTGCCTGGATGGGACTGGTAAGATAAAGAGAAGTCACAATTCTGTCATAACAATTTTATAACAGTATGTTAGGTAATCCCCTCTTAACCTGTGTTCCTAATGTGTTCTCAAATACAGAGATGGAAAAAAGGATTTTCAAACAGTGAATGGGAGTATTGGTTGTTCTCTAAGAACCTTTTTCTACTGAGTTGTGCAAAATTAAAAATCGATTCATGTTGCCTATCAGGTTTCTGAAGAGCCGCAAAATCGGTCGAAGCAAATGCTGGGGACTGTGGATTGCACAGATGGTGTTTCAGCAGCTCCGTTGTGGTTTCCTCTGCATCGTCAGTTTAGTCCAGTAGGGTCTGTCCCAAGTTATCATTCACTTTTAGATCAAAGATCATATTTTTTATATGAAGAACACAATTATAAATAGTTTATAAAGCATTAGTAAATTATTAATAGAGAAGAATACTCAAGTCATGAATAACATGTTATAGATTATTAAAAGCACATCAATTCTAGTGGTGTAGATGAATAAACCTGACTAATAATACACTATTGAACAGCCCATAACAATTGATTTACTCATTATTAATATATCTATTACTACCTTATTAACTTGTTGTTCACTATGAGATTACCCTGAGAGTAAATGATTCTAAAATGTTTTTCTTTTGAAAAAAACAATTTGGCAAAGCCATTTTTCTAGATGCTGAATTTTGATTTTATTAAAGATAAAACATAAATATTTTTTGTCCTTTTAATAAATTAAAAAATACATGACTCATTAGTTTTAATGGTTTCCCATAAGCTGTAAGCTTACAAGTAAGCTCCGTAAACTAATTGAGTTAATGTGCAGGGAGGGGAGTAAATGAAAATAATTACATTCGTCTAGGGTTTTGAAAGAAGAAAAGTTGACCACTTGTGAGATGGAAGTTAACAGGACTGGTGAAAGTGTTGTCTCTGTGCAAAGTCATCGGTGGGAAGCCTGGGATATACATCTCTCTTGGTAGAAAACATTATCTGAGTGTAGCTTTAGGATGACAGTGGGCAAGGGCAGTGTAGGGGGACCATCAGGAAATGCTTCCTGGCGGCAAGGTCTGTCAGGCTATGGGATGATCTCCCTGGAGAAACGTCGGAAGTCCTGTCGTTCGAGTCAATTAGAGGGTAGTCTAGACAAAAACCCACGAGGATATTCTCCTAAGGACCAGCCTTGTAGCTGGGGAGGGAAATGACATGGGGCATGGGAAAATGACTTCGTCAATCTCTGTCACCTTTAAAATGCGGAGGTTTTGTTGGTATTGGCTACCCTTCCACAGAGGATGCTAGCAAATATGTTAATCGTAGGGATGGTTTTGTGATGTGGGTGGGAAGGAATCAGTAAATACCAAGGTGACTCATAAGAACTGGCAAAAACTCTTTAGGAGGTGTCCTCTAGTTACTATTTTTTGGTGAGGTCTGTATTAGCTTAGCACATGCGAAAACCTCTTTGGCCTGTTAATAGCACCCAATCTGTTAGTGTTTGGATTCTGAATGCTTAGATTTCATCATTTTAAACAAAATGTAGCAAAACAAACAAATAAATTGCACAGTACCTAAAAACGTTGGAGTGCCCTATGCTGGAGACAGTCATCCTGGCTGCATTACCCCAGAATTAATGCTGTAGCATAATTGATAAAGGGAGTTCAACTGTACAAGGGTAATTGCAGCTGGCTTTACTTCTGTCTTATGGCAGACCTTGGCCCTCTGCAGCAGTGGTAGCAACTCAGTAGCCCTTATTGATGCAGAGCAGCTATGCAGGTGAGGAGGATGATCACCTGAGAGCTTCACCCACCAGCAGAGAGCTCCTATTAGCAAAGGAGCCCCGTAGTGGCATTTCTGCTCTCTCCTCCCTGGTTTCTGGCAGATGGGAGGTAATCAGGGTCCCCATCTGCCTGCCTGACCGTGGGGTGTTGCAGCAGCCCCCATTGGTTTTACAGACAACATCAATGCAATCGGATTTATAGCTGCTCCAGTTTGGTCAGCACTGGCACCTCCAAGACAGCTGGAAACCAGAAGTGGCTTTAAAGCATCTCAGGGATGCACCAAATAAGCACTTAGCTCAAAAGCCAGCCCTATACCTCATGCAAGCTGGTAAGGGTCTGTCAAGCACCATCTGTGCTGAGCAATAGGGAAGGAGTTAATGATGGCTTTTACCTGGAGGTAGGAATTATTTTAGTCCTGTACAATAAAAATGTAATATGGTATATCCAAGGCATGACTGTACAAGCCAACCCGTTGTCAGAACGTTATACTGAAGACTGCATTGTAGTTAAAGCACACAGCAATCCTCTCCTTGTCCAGCAGCTGTGAGTCCCCAGAAATCAGGTAGGGAAGGCTAAAAATGTTTTTCTTTCTCTCACACTATGTAAATTGCCATTGACCTCTTTTGTTTTTGTTGTTGTTATTTTATTTTATTTTTTTTAAAACGAGTTCCCAGCATCATTAAAAATGAATACAGGCCTTTACATTTCTAAATACCGGAGGAGCTCCCATTAGCTCTCACCCTCCTGTCAGTGTCTTTTCGGGAATATCAGAGCCGCAGATGCAGAGGAAATGCGCCCAGCCGGTAGATAACGCCTGACTGCCCTCTGACCCTCGGGTTAAACTGCTGTCTGGGCTGTGCAGACCAGGAGCCCCCTTCCAAGGGATGGAAAGCTGCCAGCCCACTGTCAGCCTGCCAGGGCATCGCATCCAGCACAGGGACGCGTACACACCATCTCATTTGGATGCCCTTTCTTCTCTTTGTGCCCCCCTCCCTGCATGAGCAAGGCTGGGGGATTGTGCGAGCCGGCTCTGAGCCTCCTATTGGCTGTGTTTTTATAGCTGCCAACTAAATCTGATTAGTTTGTCTGCGTTCCCGGGAAAGCAAATCTGCTGTTTATCGCCAGGTCCATCAGATCTTGGCTATTTCGACTGATGCTTGTTAAGGCGTATTATTATTTATTTTCGTTATTATGCAATAGCCGTGAGGGTTTTTACAGTCTGTTGAATTATAGGTAAATGGGTGGTTTATCAAGCTAATATAATGAGACTGGTGAGACAGAGCCAGCGTCTCTGAGCCCCTGGCTCAGAGGCAGCTTTGATGTGGTCCTGATGGCACTAAGGAAGGACGAGTGATTGCCTTGATATGCTACAGCTCCATTAACATCATCCTGAGCTGATTGGGATTCAGTTTTTGGGACTGGAGCTCTTGTTTCTCTTTATCCTATCAGCTGGTGGTGTCTCCTGCTGCTCCAGCCCTGGTGCGTTCCTTCTTGCCATGCACTGTCGTGTCTGAGCACCTCCCTGCCCCATCAGTATTTGTGCTCTCAGTGACACTGAGAGCTCACAGATGGGAAAATGAGATTAAGTGACTTGCCTTGAGTCATGCAAGAAGTCAGCACAGAGCCAGGTGCTGAGCTGGGGGCACTCAGGTCCCGCGCTCACCCCCCGGCCACCCTGACACCATCCTCCCTGCCTATCCCATCCCATCCTGGCACCACTTTCCTTCCTCTGACCTGAAATGGAAAACAGAGGTCATGACCAGGCATGCTTTAAAGCACAGCATATAAGCAAGAGTAGCCATGGGAATGAATGGCTTCCAAACAGGATCTTTCTACCTAAAATACATCCGGCTGTTCAGCTGCAGAAAAGTCTTAATTTCCCTCTCTATTATACTTAGCTGCTGCCTACCCCAGATGTGTCTGCGTCTCTGTGGTGGGTGAAATTCCTCCTGGGAGGACACAATGCAGGAAGCTTTTATTAGAGTCATTTTTTTGTGCACTTGGAGATTCCCAAGATTTGCTTTGGCAATGACTGTCAGTGGGACACAGTGTGGTCTTGAAGGAATACCCACAGACAAATTCCTGATGCTTGTCAGTTACCTGGGCAAGATCTTCTGTTCTTCACATTGATGCTTCTAGTTTTTGTTTTTACTGTTTTTATTATTATTGTTTATGTATTTATTATTATGCATTTAGAAAGTGGATTTAAATAAATATACATACACTTTTCCCACTGTTGCTACAAAGGGATTTTTCTTAGGAAAACACAGAAATAAATTTAAAACTGTGAGAAAAGCAGTGAGAACCATGAAAAAGCTGAAATTAATCACGGATCTTTTCCTCAGATGAAAAAGGCCTAGTAGTCTCAGGCTGAATTTTACCTGTTATGCCTATAAAGAAATTGGAAAATGGTACTCAATATACTACAGGTGCAGCAGGTTTGGTTAGAACAGTCTTCATTTGGAAGCTGGAGGGTAGCTCAAGAATGAATTGCTCCAATTTGTATATAAACCATTGCATCAGGCTTAAACACAGCATCACTTAAGCTGCATCCATATGTCTCCCCTTCACCAAAACCTCTCACACACAGAAGTGTTCAAGTCTACGCTTAAAACACATATAAACTTGGGAGAGCACATCTGCTGGCAGCAGCTGTACAAAAGCATCCCCTTCTTGCTTTCATCTCCTTCCTAATGGAAAGGAAAATGGAGCATAAAGATATTCTGCAGAAGGTTAAGTGCTCCCATCCAAGCGCAGTGGGTTTGGAGGAGTCAATGAAGCAAAGCCGGGGGGCGGGAAGCGGGCAGGGGGGCCTGGAGGGTATGCTGTGGTTTCTGTTGTTTGGCTGCAGATGTGTTATTCCAATTAACATGAAAGTGGGAATGCGAGGGGTGAGCAGGAGGGAAGGTGAGGAAGCGTTTTTATGGCAGGAGTTTTTTTTTCATTTTTTTTTTTTTTTTTTTTTTTTTTGTGAGGCGAGGGGTGTAAAACCAGTACGTGAAACCCAAACAGAAGGGGCCTGAATGGCACATGTGAAAGAGCTTAGCAGGCAATGCTTGACCCAGGGCCTGGGCTGCTGCTCGCCACTGAGCGGCCCCCGTGAATATGGGCTTTGCTGGACACTTCTCTAGTGTATATGATAACCCACCTGAAGGGATGGATGATGAGCTCTGCAGTGCAACTGTGTTTTTTGTCAAGCTCTGTGGAAAAACTTGTTGGGTTGATGGTTGGCATCAGGGTAGAGATGGAAGGAAAGCTCTATACAGTCTACCTGCTGGACTGTAATACCAAATGTACCTGTAACAGCACTGTGGTGAAAGCGGTGTGCTAAGCAGAGTTCCAGGCTGGAAGCGAGGAGCAAAGTAAAGGGGGAGGGGGGAAGTACATGATAATACTGAGGATAAAAGTTAATTAAAAAATAAAATCAAGAGAAATGCGTCTCTAAGGCCACTTCTTTCGCAGAGACCACCTGTCAAACACTTCCCTGTCTATAAACCCAAGATTGGCTTCCAATCTACTCTGCAGTTCTTTAATTTTTAATGCCTCTCCCCTGGTCTCACAGGTGGCTATTATAGACAGAAGCTGTCGCCTGTATAGATACAGATGTGCGCGATGCAGGCGCTGAACGTGAGTACTCAGGATTCAGGCACCGACACCAGTTGGGAGTTGGAGCTGCCAAAAGAGGTTGTTAAACTGCAGAGAGCAAGGCTTCTTGGCATTAAGTATTGCTGTGTCTCTTTCCTTCATTCTCTTCTTATTTCCCTCGTCTTTTCCCTCGCTTTTTTTTTTTTTTTTTTTTTTTTTTTTTTTTTTTTTTTTTTTTTTGTATTTTTATTATTATTTTCAAATTTCCAAAATGTCATCTCAATGCGTTTGAACTGACAGCAGCACTAGGTGCTGAGCTGGAGGCAGACAGTTCAAGGTGTGGTTTCTGCATAGGATTTTGAAGCTTGAAGCACTGTGTTTAATCCAAGCCCCTGACGTGTTACAATACTTAGCTTTCCCATCACTGTGTTTCTAGGTGAAATACAGGGGAGTTGTAATTCTTTACCTGATTCACAGGAGTGTTGTGAGGCTCAGTTAGTTAATTATAGTAAAGCTTCTGAATAATAATCATAATAACATTTAGCAAATAAAAAGCAGGTATTATTATTGTTAAAGTGATGACAAGGCACCCTGCTGAAAGATGCAAATACAACACTGATTATTAAAATCATTTGTATTTAGTGGTGCAAATGTAGTGGCTGCTTTATAAACCTAGAGATACAATCTTGTCCCCAAGCCATAACAATAAGTAATTCAAAGTGCTTTGTTTGGTTTCCCAGGACATAAGAACAAACAGGTATATTCAGTCAGAAGGGCCTTCTTAAAAAAAATAAATAAATAAAATAAACATGAAGAAAGCAGTGGAAAAGAGAATAAAAGGAACATCTGGTTGAGATGAGGAAAATGTGAGAGTTTTATCTGAGCACAAGTTGGTTACTCTGCCCAAATCCCTCTCATTCCAGCGTATCAGGAGTTAGGGAATAATTTGGGAAAAGTTGCACAGGGAGTGAAAGAGGCTGTGGCAGTTTTTCATGCATGTGGTGGCAGCTATCTCCCCAAAACTTTCCTGCCTTTCTCGGGTACAGGAGGAATATACCCCAAACTTAGCAGGGTCTGAACACAGCAGTGCTGTGAGACATCCTGCTTGGGAAAGGAGCTGACACGAGGGAAAAAAGGAGAGTTTGGGTCAAGCCTAGTGAAAGCTGAAAACTCATGATTTTGAAGTAAACATCCATCTTTTGGGTAATACTGTATTTTTTTTTCTTCCTTTTTCTGCCCTTTAAATGCAGTTTCAGATTTGAGCAGCTGGAAGGGGCCAGTCAAAAAGTCACTGCTGTCAACTGCCCATGGAAAAATGCCTGCTCCCATCAGAGCATCCCTGCCGCTGCTGGTCATAGCCAGCTGACACCAAAGACGCTGTCTCTGAAAAGGGTAAAAATATTGCACAGGGCTCTGGGGAATCTCGTCACTCTCCTGACATGCTATCTTTGAGTCCCACATTAAAACAAGTGGTAGAGAGAAAAATCTGCGGAGTCACTGTTTGTGTGGTATATTTTTTGTTGAAGGATGGATTTGGTTACTAGGGCTATTAATCCAGTATTTTTTTAAGGAACATAAAATTAATTGAGGGGGGGGGATATGGGGAATAAACTACATAAATAAAATGAGTATAATTGGATATTGCTCTGGTTACACTGATTCAAAGGCTGTAAATTGCACTTGATGTTTCCAGTGTCGGGCTCCGAGGTCTTTAATTCTGTTCCTCAAAGATGACTTATGCAGTGAGGGGCGAGTGTTTGCTTCAGCAATTTTGAGTACCTCAAGGGGATCCCAAAATTGCTTTAAAAGAAAAGGACTTCCTTGTTAATAAAACCTCTTTGCATTTGAGCTGCAATATTTCACCTTAAAGCTGGCTTTTGATCCCAGGAAGTGTTGTTATTCATATAAATCTGAGGCATGTGATTGTAGCATAAATATTTAGGCTGATGTTCAGGTATTGATTTGAAGTGTATTTGTACTGTACTTCTGGTTCTGCTGTGGCTGAGGTTATATTGTTCTCTTGGTACAGTGACTGCACATCTCTACTTCTTCCAAGGTCTTTTTTGACTGTTTTTGGAGAGTTGAATTGTAACTGTTTTCTCATCCTGGAGTGAGAATACATGTATTTCAGCTTGTGAGCAAAGGCCTCTTGACAGAATAAGCTTTAAGGTGCATTAGGCAACTCTTTTCTCATCTTAGACACTGGGCAGTAAGTTTTGATTAATTTCTTCTCTGAAGAACAACTTTTGAGACCTGGCAATTCATTGCCCTGATTGTAGTGTCCTTAGCACCAAAAGCTGCCAAGAATAGGAGACAATTTAGGTGTATGTATTTCCTGTACCTCTCATAAGTTCTGTCTTGAAGCAGACATCCTGCTGGATGGTCAGGTGGAACAGAAACCGAATCCACAGAGGCATCTCTTCTGGTCCAGTCTGGCAGGGGCACTTAAACTCTTCACTCTTGTTATTTCTTTGTTTAATTTATTATACTGTCATGTATAAACATCTTCAGGAAAATATTAATTAGTGTGTGTATTCCGTGACAACTAACTCTAAATGGATTAAACATGCTTTACTTGATGAAGCAAAGAGGTGTTGATTAAGAGAAATTGAATTGTATCCCTGAGATAATTTTCTATTTCTGTGTCTAGAGAATAAATGCAAACCAATGCTTGTAGAAGAAACCAAGCTGCTACACTCCAAGTATCTCAAAACTAATATTAGGGACATGCATATTAATTGATTTAATGTAAAAATGCTTGACGCAAACTTGTACTGAGACTTTAAATTGAGGTCCTGACCATACTCTGTGGTCACTAGAGGATCCTCCAAGAATGGGAATGACCTGGCAATTTCCAGTTTGGATAATTATGTTCTGCCTCCTTAATATTTCCCATGCCCTTTCAATTAGTATGATAATCATCTCCACTTTGCGACCTAAACTGAAGTACAAGTGATGGTACATGCTGTTAAATAGCTGCTGTGCTCCACCCTGGAAAGAGCTGCTTTCCAGTGGTGGTGCCAGAGCTGAAAGCTTTGGCGTACCCGGTCTGATGGGAGCAGGGACCCAGGGCTCCATCAGGGGCTTACAGCTGCCCCTTGTCTGTGAGCTATTTTGGAAACACTTCTGGATGGAAAGCCCAAGAGCTCGCTTTAACCAAAGGAGGGACAAATAAATGAACTGCTTGGAAAGGGGGGAGTCATTGTAAATTCACTCAAACAGCAGGTGAGGAGACCTCTGCTGCAGCTCAAGGGTGAATTTTTAGTGCAAGTGGTGCAGTCCATCAAGCAACTGCAGAGGAATTAGGAGGTGCTGCAGCTCCCATCTCCCTGACAGCGTGATTTAAAGAACTGCTCTTCACTGGCCTGGCCTTGTGTCTTTCAGTCGCCTTGAAAAGGAGAGAGAACCACGTCTCTACTCCCTCACTGGCATTTGTCTTAAAAATAATAAAAATGAAAAAAAAAAAAAAAAAGAAAAAAAAAAGAAAAAAAAAAAAAAAAAAAGAAATATAAAGAAGGGAGTGCATGAGAGACTGTGGGATAGAATTTTCCATGCTGAGCACCCTGCTCAGCCACTGAGTAACAACAGGAGTGTTTCGCTGAGCATGGCATGCTTTGTTTAATCTTGCCTTGATAGTAGAGCGTTTCTTTTTGCTGCCACTACACCTTGTACCAGCTAGAGTTTGCACAGAGGCAGGAGTGCCAGCTGCCTCTGGGACAGCAGAGTTTCCTTGCAAGAGAGATGTTGCTGTTTTATATGTTTTCTTGATATGCAGCCTAAATGAAATCTCTGAAGGGGGATCTTTCTTTTCCTAACAGCCGTCATTTTTGTATAAAATCGAAGGTATTCATATTATGTCTTCATCTTCTATATCTCAACTAGTAACAATATCACAACTACTCCCTCCTGACAACTATATTCATTTCTCATTAAAGATATTTCATGTTTTATTCAGGAATTTAAATGAAGCTATCAGAGCCTGTAATAGCAACAGTTTGGGATAATTGTATCTCATTGATGGCAGCCTCAAGAGTTCTAATTAATATATATTTAGCTCCCTGGCTGTCTTTAGACCAAGCGTCTCAGTGTGAAAGACAGGGAGAGGCGATAAGGGGAGAAGGGGGAAGGGAACAGGTTCCAAAATAACAAACCCATGCTGAAATTTGGATGGGAAAATCTGTCTTGCAAGAAGAAACTGTGTGCTTTGGGATTATTTCCATCTAAAATAACTTTTTGAGACATAGGATCCTTCTAAAAAAAAAAAAAATATATATATTATATATATATATACACTTATATAGATCTACTGCTCTTTTTTTTTTGTGGGGGGGGGGGGGAGGGGGAGGAATGACAAATTTATGTTTTTTCTCTAGTGATACACCTGATATCTGAGTTCAGCTTATCGGTGGTCTCTGCTTTTATTACCTCCTTCCCTACTGCCTCCTCTCTAGCACTTCTTCAGCCACAGAGTGCCCCATTCAAAACTGCTCAGCTTCATGGATATGATCTGCCACGCAAAGGCTCTTGTTACACTTTTTCATACACAAAAAGGCTTACTTTGGTGTATGACTTAGCTCTTGCCATACAGCTCTTATTTTTCTTATTCCCTTTGGGCTTTCTTATTCTGCCCCCCACCCTTTATCACCACCTTTCTTTCCCTCTGCTGTATGAAATGAGAATATAGGAAAAGATTTGGGGGTGGGGGGTGTGTTCTGTCATTGGAATTCATAGCACTTGTATTCACTTACAAGCCTGAACTATTTTCTCAAATCACTTCAGTCTCTGACTTTCTCAGACTGTAGTTTATAAATCACTTTTGTGGTACACTATCTAGAGGGGATCAAGACCCCTGGAAGCTTGAGTCATATTGAATTGCATTGTGTAACGGAGAGTCATTAGGAGTTTACAGTCGGGGGAAAAAAGAAGTCTTATAAATAGGCTAATTCAACTGGCACTTATATGTTTTAAAGGCATTACTGAAGAAGGAGGATGGTAGTATTATTTGCTCCCAATTTTGCTCTCATCAGCAGCAGCTGAGGGTGGCTCTTGAGTAGGACAGGAATAGAGATTTTATAGACCTCCAGCTTCAAAACCTCTTTTTTCTTTTTTTTTCTTCTCTCTCCTTTATTATTTAAGCAAGTACTAAGGACTGTTTAGAGGTGTATATAACTGGCTTCGAAGCTGGAAGCTAATGCAGCATATACAGTCTCAAACTGCCTCAGTTTCTCCTGAATGAGAGTTGCTTTTCCTTTCAGCTGAGTTTTAAAGGTGTCTGTTTGATGGAAGCATCTTATGTAGAGAAAGAAGAGCAGGGGCTCGCTGACAGTGAAAGGATTTTTTTTTTTTTTTTTTTTTTTTAACAAAGAAAAGAAAAGGAAGTGATGCTGCAATGAGAGTTTATTTATTTATTTATCCCACTGAGGTGTTTCATTTGCAGACTCATCAGCACAAAAGTGGCAACCTCTGGGCGTTGTCTCGCTTCTGTCTGGGTGTTCTTGGCTGCATTTGGAGGGGATCAAATACCTGGATATCCTCACTGCCTGCTCACGTGCTTACAGGTGTGGTAGAGGCAGAACAATGACCAGAAGCAGGTGCCTGGCCCTCAGGAACTCCAATTTGTTGCCAAAATGCTTGCTTGGAGCCGAAATAATAATAATTATTATTTTAAAGGGCAATTTTCAGTATTGTTTGCAGATCTCAATCCCATGTCATCCGCTTCCATGCCATCTGTTGGGGCGTTTGGCTTGGTCTGGACAGGATTTTCTCAGAACAAAAAGAATACAAAGCAAGCCTTGGCAAAAAAAAAAAAAGAGCTGTGTCAAAATGTCAGAAGTTGGGAGGATGGAGAGTTCGCTTGGCCAGCAGCAAGCAGTTGGGCTCTGCGGTGGCTTTATGCGAAGCATCTCCTCGGGACCTGGCTGATGGGTTGCTTTGCAGCTCTGCCCCTGCTGTTCTCTAACCTGGGCTGGAAGCCAGCCCAGGCCTGAGAGATGGAGGGTCAGTCCAGTTTGATGGTGTAAGGTCAGAAATGGAATGAGGCTGGGATATCTCAATTGAGATTCGAGCGTATAAAAGCATAAATCAAAAAAGCAAAATCCTTGAAGGGACACCTTGCAGCTGTCTCGGGAAATGAAAGGCTTTGAAATGAGAAGGCTGGAGAACAGGAGGATCCTGCAGCCAGTGCAATAATGATGCTCTTCAGCCTCGACTCAGAGAATACCAAAGTCCTTTCTGTTGTCTGGAAAAGTGCAGGGCATACTCTCAGGCCTGGGGAGAGATACTCTGCCTTCACACAGTAGCTGCCAGGGTACTGGGGACATTATATGTGCATGTAAATACAAATCACATCACTTACACAGCTGCTTTCTGACTAAATACATCTAAAAGGTTATTCTAAAAAGTCTTTGGCAGCTGTAGAGCCCCTTCTTGTGTGTCCTTGAAAAGTCTCAATAGGTCCAAAGTTCCACAGCAAAGTCGGGGAAGGAGAGAAGAATGGGCTTTTTCATGTGCACTACCCTGAATGCTGCTGTCTCATTTTGCTGCAGGATACTCATAATTTTATGCTTATTTAAACAGACACATATCTAGTTTATGGGCATATTTCAGCAGAAAAAAAAAAAATAATCTTGTAGCTCAGAGTGCATTTCTCATGGGCAAACACCTGATCCCCTTTAATAAGAGATAAAAGGGAAACTATTCCCTTGCCAAGGGAATTGCAGGGCTTTGCTGGCAGGAGCACGCTGGTAGCTGTGTTGCTGCCTGGTATGTGGTGCCACAGAGGCTCAGCTCACAGGTTTGGGGAGCATCAGTGGCTGGTGGCAATGCCATGCGAATCCACAATAGCAGAACTTGTAGGTATCAGTGAGCATCACGCATGTATGCTGCAAAAGAGGTTTAGGAGTTCAGGATGTGCACATCTGTCAATCACACATGGGTCAAGGGTAAACCTAATTGATGGTTCAAGTTGCGTCAGTCTAGGTTCTTACCCTTTTAAGGATTTTATTTTATTTTTTATTTTTTATTTTTTTTCCTTCTTCAGTAGTTTTCAGTGGTTTGATATTTTTATTGCTATTAGTACTTTTCTTGAGGAAAGTGAGTTGAGTGCTCAGCTCCCATGTGCTAGTTGATTTCCCTACTCCCAAGGATATTTATAAGTTTACATTTGTGGGTTGTCTGTGAAATAGTTGATGCTGGTGCACTTTTATTCTCTGTGGCGTCTCTTATCTAGTTAGTTGTATGCTTTGGATTACCTTGTTTAGCCTACAGAGGTGGTCAGAGCAGTTTAAAAACAGTTGGCTCAGGTGTATGAAATTACAAAAGCTATGCAGGCTACAACACCAGCCCCACAAGTACAGGACCAGCCATCGGTTGTCTCCTCTCACACCTTTAAAGCTGCTGCTTCTGCAGCATTGTCTTTAACCAGGAGCACAATGAGAAATGATAAAGGCAGGTGCCTGCCTGACACCTAGCTGGTTGTCTGGGGTTCTTGGGGACCCAAAACAAAAGATGTAGGCTGACTTCTGTAAGTGCCTCCTCCTGTGAATTACAGAGAAAAGTGCCACAAAGGCTTCTTTAAGAGGAAAGAATATGGACAGTTTGATGCTTGTTATCACTGGAATGAATGAAGGTCTTAAGCTCTCTTCTCTAGCTTGGATTCATGAATCTGATCTCCCCTTTTGGTCCTTTCTGGATGGAACTGTGCTGTTATTCACTGTTTTTCAGGACATTCAAGTACTGATCTCAGAGCATCATTCACCGATTTCAAGAAAAGCCACCATCGGTGAGTTTATTGGTTCTGACTTGTCAAAGTCCAACAAGTCCTTTCATTCATTTTTAAGCAGAAACATTGTGGCTTTTGACAGAGTAACTTTGCAGTCAAACTTGTCTCTTCACTGAACCAGAAGGTTTCTCTTATTCACACTGATATGGACACACCAGGAACACTGTAAGAAACTGCATTTAGAAAGTTCCATTGAGCAAACCCAATGTGCACTTAGTTCAGATAAGCCCTGGAGATTCAACCAGTGAGACCTCAAAGTCCACTGTAATTTGCAGGCTGATGTATCCCAAACAAACTTCACTGCTCACTTTCTACAAATGAAATGGGGAGGGAGGGGGGGAAGGGGGAGGGGGGGAAGAGGCAAAATGATCAGCTGGATGTGGCTCCAGAATAAGTGTGCAGTCTGTGTCCAGGTCTTGTTTGATTTCTGCTCATAAACCACTCAGGAAGTCAGCATATGTTTTAGTTTGATATTTAACCTGTGTAGAGGCATCTACATGTTTAAAAATAAGGTGGACATTATTCAAATGTAATTCAAGGGTGATGTTGGGATTTTTTGAGAAGGAGAAGAAATTTTAAAGACCACTGTACCCTTTTTTTAAGTTTCATTTCTTTTGGTGGCGTGTTACTTCATACCACATATCCAAGGAGTTCAAACCTTGTGGAACTTTTTGGAGGATGATCAGGATTGTTTCACAATTGAGAGACAGGGACTCTGTATTTGCGTACCTTTTGTCTGTAAAAAGCAAATGAATGCTACATGAGCATGGTCTGTAGAACATATTTTGGGCTTCATCCATGTCAGCAAGCTTGCATCTAGTATTAAAATAATCTAAAAAAAAAAAAAGTTATTTAAAAAATGACTTAAAATAAATAAGTGGAAAGACTTAGTTCAAAAGTCTAGTATTAAATGGGAACTTGGCCTGGGACGGGATGGAGCAAGCAGATGTCCCCTCTGCTGAGTCCAGGCTTCGTGGCCTCACTGCCCTTTTTTAGGATTTATTCTATTCCATCACAGCTTTCCAAAATTCTCTGTTCTAAACCCATTTAAATTTTTGAGGTTCCTGAGCCTCTCAGCTCTTCCCTTTCCAAAAAGGAGCAGAAAATTGCACACACTCAGAGAAACTAATGATATTAAAAATCTGCTGGAAGCAGGATGAGCAAGTGAGCAAGGAGCAGAGAGGATTAAGGAAAAGCCCTACTTCAAATCCATCCTTTTGTTTTATGGCCAGTGTAGCCTCTGTTTGACATATCAACAAAAAAAAACAACAACAAAGAATTGAAATTAAGTGAAAGGTTTGGCGATTAGAAGAGAATTGTCTGTAGCATTTCAACAAAGCCACTGATCTCTTGTGCCAGCCTTGGCTCCTCTTCCCAGCTTCTCCCCCTCCTCCCCCGTTACACGATACTACTTGGGAACATGTTATCAGGGTCTGAGAATCAGGCCAGTGGCTGCTGATGTTAAAAGGACATGACATGTGCACAAGGCCGGGCATAGGGGCTGGCTGCACATATTAAAGGCAAACACATCACAATCCGATTAGTAGAAATGGAGTGTGTGTGCCAGCTCTGGGATTTTTTTTTTTTTTTTTTTTTTTTTTTTTTTTAAGTAATACTTCTGTGCTTTTTTATTGATTTATTTATTTTTGAAAAGAGTAATTCCCTTCTTGCCTTTTTTTTTTTTTTTTTTCCCTCCTCTCCTCCCTGCTTCTCCCCATGTTCAATGCATTCATCCCTGCCTTTTCACCTCACCAGAGCTCCTGAGGAACAGGAGTGCAAAGCCAAGTGGAGTAGGGAGGAGAGGGGAAAAAGAAAAAAAATATATAAATAACGCAAATGCAAAGAGATCTTTAATTTCTTTTTGACCTGTCTTGTACAACAGTCAGTTTCTACAAATCTAACATACACTTCTGAAACTTTAGTTTGGGAAGAATGGGAGGGATATAAGCAACACACAGAGTTTCATTAGAATTTAATCTAACTAGCTAAATGCATGTGAGTGTATACATTTTTGCTAGCCATGTGTTGTAAAGTTATTTTAGAAGTTTTACATCTTCCTTCATACATCTCCAAATGACTAAAATTTTTGTTATTTTATCAGAATGCATGTCCTGTGGCTTTGTACCATTATTTTAGTAGGAACTTTGGTAAGAAGGTTCATAAAGAAAGGACAAGGTTCTGATTCTTGGAAAAAAAAACAACCAACCAACCAAAAAAAAAACAAAAAACAAACCACAACAGAACAAAAATTAAAAAAATAGATCTGAAGGTGAAATATCTTCAGCACATTTTTCTGAATGTAGAATATATCCTTTATTCAACATCTAAGGTGTTTTCAGGTTCTGATAAAATGGGCGGTATATTGTTATTGGTCTGCAATCTTGTTTATTTCGCTCCTAGACTAACTAAATAATTCAACGTGTGTAAATTTAAGTTTGCATATAGTACCACTGAGAATAAGGGAATTTCTTGTATGTCTAAAGTTAGACTCAGTGTTAGTTAGTTGAAGCCAAAAGTTTCACCTCAAGTCATTACACTTGAAGGCATCCTTACTCAGCAAATTACCTAAAAGCCTGCTCCATTGTGAGTGTGTACCTAAATTCCAATGCTCAGGATTCATCTTGCTAATGTGTGGTCATGAGGTTAGTCTAAGGCAAAGGTCAATTAGCAGAGAAATAGGACAGGCTTTTCTTTGCACACAGGATAGTAAATATGTAGAATTTTGCTAGAGGAAAACAAAAAATAATGGGGAAAATGAGAAGTTCAAATGAGGTAGGTGGACCTACATGGGCATTCTCGCTTCCTTCCTTCCCACAGCTTCCTCTGTTCCTATAATCTCAGCACAGATGTTTCCTTTTTAATCCCTGGCTCCAGCTGGCAGTACATCTCTGCTCTACCGTACTTAGTCGCAATTACTGTAGACATTAACTCTGCACATGCTTCGGAAATTGACTTCTTTTCTTCCTTGGAAATGTTGCTCATCATCAGGTTTTTAACAGCCAGAAATAAAGGCCATTTGTGTACTGATGAATCCTATTCCCTTCAAGATTTGTAAGAGAGATAGAAGGCACAAGAAACAGGCTTAAAACAATTGCTGGCATCATGGAAAACTTGGATATATAGTTTGTAATACCTTATTTTACAAGTACGGATAGTCTTCATGTGATAGAGTAGGAATGGCAAAAATGTCAGGAATGTACCACGTTCACTCTCCTGATGTTACTTTTTCAAATTAACCACAAGTGCTTTACCTATTTATTTTGATCAGCAGAGCACAGGCTCGGTGTACTAAGTTGATTTTGCAGCATGTTTTATTGTAGATAAAGTTGCATTTATTAATGGAGCAGGGATTGATCAAAATTTCTGGAATCAACACAAAATTCACAAATGGCATCTTTCCCTTGTACCCAGGTGTGCGACTGTATCACCCTCTTTTCACCCATTTGTGGAGCAATGCTGCCCAAATGCCATCTGAACCTGGTGTGGCCCAGGTCAGGTTCTTACCAAGAAGAAGGAAATTGAAAATCAAAGCACTGTGCCCTGTGCTTGATGGCAACACAGGATCCTTCAGAATATGCACAGCTCAGCTGGTGATTTCAGGGGTCCCAGTTTACCCTGATTATCCTGGTAGTGTCTTTTTTCCATATCCATGTCCAACAACTTCCCATTGGGTGAGTAAGTGATCTGAGACAGCTGCACCACCACATCAGACAGGACTGATGGGCAAAGGAAGGGTAAAGCATCTGGTGGGTCCACACATCAGGTATGGTAGTTTATTTGTTTTGAAGCAAACTCTTTAATAGTCTAAATGACTATATGAAATATCTTTACAATGTTTAGGAAATACTTTAGTTGAGGAGGACTCTTGTCTTTTTCTGCGTGATTCCAGTAGACTCAGATTTTCTGTTCTTGATTCTTAAGAGCAAACTGGACCTGAAGTTTCATCTCCTAATGAAGTTACTGTGTGTTGTTCACCCTGTTTTCCTCATTCTCCTTAGCTCTTGCTGAAAGCACTGAATACATTCCCATCGCTTTCCACCACATTCCTGTGAAAGAGGCGAATGGATAGCATGGCCAGTATTTCAACTGGCTGCTAATATGACGTGTACAACTTCAGACATTTATGTGAGCGCCCAGAGTAAGAGGATGAAGTTGGCAGCAGCATGAGGTCATCTCATCTATAAACCACCTAACCACTGCCCTCCAGGTAAGAAACTGGAAACCTGTGCTTATCTCTATCAGTTAGTGTTCTTAAGTGAGCAGTCCATTGCAGATTAGATAGATGTGCTGTTACATGCACAAAAACCTTTCAGAGTCCCTAGAGAGCTTTCAGTGTGGATCTGTACTACTTCTCAGTCAACGAGAAACGTGGGATTTTTTTCACAATGACAATTCTAGGACTCAAATGAGAAAGTTCTGCCAAATGATGATAATTCTGTGTGGTCCTATGAAAAACCTGCAGAGATGTGCATACTATTTTCCCAGAAATGACCTGTAAAATCTAGATTATTATATTAATGGAGAGGTTTATTTACCCTGCATTGCCTAATAGTGCAAGCAGCCTGCAACATCATTATACTCCATTGAAAGGGCACAATGATTGAGTATTTTGGCTTCGGACTGCTATTGTATTCACTCACTAATGGGAAACAAGAAAGGAGAGTGAGAAGTCGAAAGCAAAACTGAAAGTACTTTAGGACAGTTCAGCTTTGAATTTGTCTTCATTAAATATAGAAAAAGTTCAAAATGAGACCTCTTTGAAAGTTGCTTAATAAAGGCTGTTGCGAAAGCTTTCCATATTTTCTGTCAAGCTTTGGCACTTCTTGGGATCCTGTAGTCAAGATGAAGTGTGTATACAGGCATTACTGAGATCAACTATTGATAAATTAAAGAAAACCAGGAGCAAAACTTTTCTGATGCAGATAAACTAACTGCAAAATCTGCCATATCAGTAAAGTAGGAAGGAAAGAGAGAGTTAAGTTTTTTAGCTGTGGTACTTTTTCTTTGCCCTAATTTCATGTACTATGGTTAAGAATGACTCAAATTTTTTTATTTCTGTGGCAAATCAAGAAATAATGGAAGCTTAACATTGGATAGTGTTGTTTCTTTGCAGGAAAATTTAAGAAATTGTTTAAGAAATACATCTCCCTTCAAATAAAACAAAACAATGTCCTGAAGTAGAACCCATTAGGAAGAACTAAGAGCTACAGAGAGGCCAGATGTAATAAGGCTTCTGCAATATAGTGTTAAACATTTGAAACTAGTTCCAGGTGACTTATACAATAACTGGGCTTGTGAGAATGATCATCAGTTAAAAAATAAAATGAAGCAGTCACATTCCTTGAAGGGATGAAGGCACTTTGAAACAATCTCCCCCTACCCTGCCAATTCTTCCACATTAAATCATAGCAGTGATTATTGAAGTTCTTTTTCTCTATTAAAGAAATTTGGCAAGTTTCTCATTTTTAACTTTCATGAGTTGACCTGATTTAGCTGGTAGTTGAAAATGTTTAAAAGGAACTAATCTCCATTTTCTTTAATAAATCGACCATATTTTATACAACATATTTGCTGCATATGAAGTCAGCAGGGAATAGGGACTCAGCCGCTGTGTAGAACCAGCTAGATTCTCCAATTTTATGAAGTGAAATCCTGGATCTCACAAACCTGTTGGGTCTCTTGCTGCCTGAGCATGTCATCTGGTGCCATGTAAAGTCTGGAGCAGAGATCAAGAGAACACTCTTGATGTGCCCTTTCTCTAATAGGAGTTGGCTACTGTGGCAGAGCTGAACGAGAATTCAATTGTGATGGAAGTTAATGGGATTTATTTTTATTGCTGAGGTGCTGGGAAGTGGATGAACCCTTGAGTTTACTTTGGCTCCCAAGTTATGTCAGCTTGTCCTCAGTGGTCTCACTGCCCCCGCTGCTTTCCCTTGGCTTCTTTGCCTATAACAGGACTGCATCTATATCAGTAAGTAGAAGAGCACCTTACGAGCTACTCCACAGAGGGACATAGTTGATGCTGTTCACTAGATTTCTATGCTACATTTATTTGGGGAAGGATTTGTCTTTCATCATCTCTAGTCTGGGCTCACAAAATGATTTTCCATTACCAGTTTGGGTACGAGCTTAGCTGCTCAAGCTGGCTCAGAGAAGTGGCTTCTTAAATCAGAAAGATTGCTGTAAGCAGCAAGGGAAATGGAGAATCAAGGGTTTATTTTTCCTTTATGGTTTTGAGGTATTTATGAGAAGGCAAACAATTGCTTGTATAAATTCATAATTTCAAATAATTATCACATAATTTCTGTAGGTGGTTCTGGATGTTTTTTTATCTGGTTTAATTTGGATTGAGAGGTCATGTGGTTTGTTTTTGTTCCCTGACTAACTGGACTTGATGTTTAGATTCACATTTCTTGAACAGATACTCTTGTTATGAATTTAAGCTGGTTTCCTACAAACACTCCTAAATAATTGATACAAGCTGGCTATTTCCCTGGGAAAATACATGTCTTAAAATATTTGCAAAATAAAATTTATTTAAAGATTAAAATTTGAATCTACATTTTCCCTTCAAAATATTTGCCTATCTCCATTGTGTTTATAGGCAGAGGTTACGTTTTTGACAAGATAGTATTTATTTATTTTTTCTATAGTTCTCTCCAGAAGGAACAAAATTAGGCTGATTGCAAATTTAAATGCTTTTTTTTTTTTTTTTTTTTTTTTTTTCCTAAGTGTCTATCTGACAAATTCCCATTCACTATTTAAAAACTGAGCTCTGTAGTCTTCAGTCCTCATACTCTCACAAAGTATGTGTGATAACAAAGCTAGTAAACATTTGTCATGGAGGTAGACTCAGCAATCCAAGGCTATCACTAGTTGGAGTTCAGAACCAAGCAAAAGTAGAGCCAAGAAACACACTGCAATGTATTTGTTTCAAAGAAGTGGGCAAAATGTACTGATGTCCCTTCCAGCCTTATAAAATTGTTAGAAGAAGAACACTTTAAACCAAAACAGATGAAAAAAAGAAAATGGTGATTATGATAAGGGTGGATAGCAGCCAGGGAACTAACTTCAGAACCATTTACACCCAGACTTCCTCCATGCACAAAGTAATCATACCCCTCCTTTCTTAGAACTGTGGAGAGGAAGGAGGGGAAAAAAAAAAAAAAAAATAGGAAGGGGAAAATAAAATGGCATTGAAAGGCCTTTTAGGTCAGCTAGTCCATCTCTTGCTGATCCGGGCATATTGCTGACAGTATTTTCACATCCATGAGTGCTTTGTCCAGGCTGATTTAACTCCATCACTAGGGCTTCCATTTGCTCTCAGGAGAGATCATTCCATTTATTTGTTATGAGCTGGCTCTATGGATTTTTTTTTAGGTTTTATTTCTATTTTCATTGACAAACCAAGCACTGAAGATTGGGTTTCCAGGCCCAAACTTCAGTGCTTTTTTTTTTTTTTTTTTTTTTTTTCCTCCTCTCCCTGAGAATGGGGAAAAGCTTTCAAAGTAGAGAGTATCACTTCCCCTTGGTGCTCGCCATCACGAAACCCTGACTACAGAAGCATCTCATTCATCCCCTGCAGTGTAATCCCTTGAGATCTCAGAAATACTCCGTAACCTGAAAACGCTTTTTGTTTTGAAGGATAAGAAATAATGGACTGTTTCCACAGTAGATAAAATGTAGGGTTTTGTCTTGAATTAGTGTCAGCTTTTACTAGGACACGGGGATTTGTATGTATTTCTGAGCTAGACACGTGTTATGAGCCTGCATGTGTTCCGTGCCATGTTAGCTCTATTACTGAGCAGAGTTTGTCTGTCTAGGGGTCTGCTTCCCACTATCAGACAGTTTTGAGCCTGATCCTGGTTTGATTTACACCCCTGCCCTAAATCAGACAGTTGCTATCAGCACAGTGATTGATGCCAGTGTGAAGCAAAGGTGGGTGAGCCTGACCTGCTGCACTTTCTGTTTGAGGGAGGAATCAAATTTTTCTTCCCTACTTTCACCTTTGGTTATAGGCGAGCTGTATCTAGCTTTGCAAAAGGAAACAGTTGGAGGAAGGCTATGGGGGGCAAAATGCAGTTATATTGTGTTCTGCCTGTGAATTTGCAGGCTGCTGTGCTAGGCATCCAGCTCTTTGTACTAACTGGAGTGCTAATATGATGTATTAAATGTCACACCAGCATCGCTGGGTATGCATATCTCTCCTGTTGTACTGCCTGTTTATGCTTATTCAGCTTTTTGAATAATTTAACACATTTCATACTCCAAATTACCCACAACAGTTTGACGGGGCTGCTGGCAGTTTACTTGAAACACTCAGTGTTAGGTCAAAGTAGGGCCCAAGCATCTGCTAAATAGAAGGACATTTCATACTTAGCAAGGCATAATTAGACGTATTCCTGTACATTTTTCTTTGCAAGAATAGGTAAATCCATGCTCATCCCAATGGTACCAATAGAAATGAAGGGCTGTACCTGGCACTGCTATGGACAGCCCTACACCAGGGGTAATTTGGCAGAAGAAGTAGTAGTATGGAGGCTGGTAATTGGTGAGGACAGATAAAACTGAGCAAGATGACACATCTGTATCAGTGTGTCATTCATGCAGTCACAGAGCAGAGCTACTGATAGCCTTGGTGCAGTTAGGATGGAACTGGGGACATGGGAATCTTTGCTGGCAATAGTGCAATACTCTTCCTGTACTTACCCGAGTCTTGTCTTAAAGTGGCTGTCAGTGGACTGAACAAAGAACCTGGCACCTTAGGGTAGGGGTCCTTAGAATATCAACTGCCTTGGGGAAAGAAAGAAAATCATGTTGCTCTATTCCAGAGTAGATTTAAACATTTTCAGGCAACAAGTTTAACACAACCCAGGGAAGAAACAACCTGGCCTAGTGTCTGCCTGACCCTTGAGCTGGCCACATGCAGTCACAGCTGAACCTGTATTAATGTTGTATTGGATCAGCTCTTCCCTCCCTGCTTGACCAGATATAGGGGCATGGCTTGGTAAGGGCATGGAGCAAGCACGCAGAGGTCTGCCCTCATCCATCCCTTGTGCTGCTGTAAGCAGTCACCATAGGTGCCCATCTCAGATGTGCACTGCATGTTCTCAGGGTTCACTTTTCTCTGTCATTGATTAATTAATTAATTAACTCAGGTTATTGTTTGGGGTGAATGTAGAAGAGAAATGGGAATGGGGAAAAAGGGGGGTATGATCCCTGGCCAGACAGCTCGGGATTCATGTGAGCGATAGTCTTTGAAGTTGTTTGGATAAAATCATGAAGGAGACACTGAGCTGAGAGAGAGGGGACGTATGTGGTGCTTTGTGTTTGTGTTGATTTGGAATGGGGATGCATTTAGCCACTAGGACTGTCATCTCTTTTATTTCATTATAAGCCACATGTAAAATGAGTGTCGCTTTCACAGCAGTGCCTATTCACCCTGCAGAAGTGATAGGCTGTGCTGGACGACTTGCACCTGAGACACAGGTAGCCCAGCAATAAACTGATGGACTCAGCATAGTGCAGTCCAAACTAATTTTGGGGTGGAGCTAGCAGGAGGCTTGAAACTTCAGGCTGCTGCATGCAGGCAGCTCTGAGCCACTGGTGAGGCAGCAGAATGGGGCCGTCCACCTCTCCATCGCTGGCAAAGTGACAGCAGGGCGCTGATTGAGTGAACCTCCCAAGTCCAAAGCACTGCATGGCTCTGGAGGATATGCTGAAAATCTTTCTTGGGGATTTGCACATCCTTACAACAACTGAGGGGCTGTAATGAAATGTTTGCTTATCATCCATTTAACCCACTTCGAAGAGGTCTGAGCCTGCATTGTAACCTCAGGTCAAAACTATTTTGGATAGCTGAAACTCATGATAAACACATGCTTTTGAAGGTTAGGAAGCCATCAGTGGGAGACATCAGATTCACGTCTTTATTATTAAAAGGGGAGAAAATCCAGGAGTGTTCAGAGCAGCAAGTTTTGTATAAAACATGAAAAGCAGGCAGGGAGAGGGGGCAGAAGGAAGGAGGAATCTTTTTTGATACCAAACAACATTGCCTCTGCAGCAAATCCTTTTCCTTGTAATTTAAGATTGCACTTGAAATAAGGAGCCAGCTGCACCCGGGGGGAGCAGAGGGCAGCCTGTCCTTTTGGGTGCTTGATTGGCTCTTTCGTGTATACCTGATAATTACTAGGGAGCTGGAATCCAGTTGTGCTGCTTCCATGTGCACTGAGCAGCACCATCGTCACTGCAGCCCTGTTTGGTCAGAGAGCTCCAAAAGCAGGAATGGTTGTCAGAGAGCACAGGTCTTTACTAACAGCAAGTTATACCTTATCTAAACTTACCGTAACCAGACTTGCTAAAGGGCTGTGCCTACTGTGTGGGGTTTTTAACTGAATTAAGCATGCTTGATTAAGGTATCTAAGTTGGGAAATATACCTTTATTTCTCAGCTCGCACAGAAATTCTGCTCCTCTCTCTATGCCCAGAGCATAGGCTTGGTTGCAGTCTCATGGATGTGGCTTTTAACAGCATCATCAGAGTCCGGGGCTGAGAATTGAGATGAGAAGAGACGGAGAATCGCTTCCCACATGCCAGTTCTGAGCTACCGCTGACTGAGCATTGCACAGGGCAACCAGAAAAATTTAATTACTTTATAATACTGCAGATCTTTATAGATGTGTGGCATGTGTGTCTGTATGTGTATATTCATATATGCAAAAGTCTCACCCCCCCTAAAATCACAGTTCTGTACCTTTACGCCACCTATCTCTGAACTGTTTTCTGAACAAAGAGCAGAGCTCTGTGCTGCAGCTTTTCTGTTTCTCCTCAGTACCAGCCATATCACACCCAACAGATCCAACATCCCACCCTTGCAGAACTTCTGCCTCTAATAATCCTGCTGTACAAGGTTCTCTGCCATAGCAGCCAGCTAGAGCTGCAATCAACAAAGTAAGCTCAAGGGATGCCAGTAGAGCATAAAGGCTGCATTGCCTCTTCCTGGGGCCTTTGTGCTAAGTGGGCTTGATTTCCAAGCTGGGAGGTGCTGTGTGCAAATTTTTTTTTTTTTTTTTTTTTTTTTCCCCTAGTGGTCAGAGATGGCAAACTCCCTCTGGGATCTGTGTGTTCAGCTTTGTTCTTTCTCCCTCCCCTGCTGTCGCCGGTAATTAAAGCTGAGCGAAAAACCAAACATGCTATTTTTTGAATAGATATTTGAAATTTAAAGTGGAAAAAAAAAAAGTTGTGAAACTTGTCAGATCAATGATTTGACACATATTATTTAGCTGGCTCTAAATATTCTGGAGTGAGAACTTAGCTAACAACTTGTTAACAAAGCATAATTCGGAATAAAACCCATCTCTCTCTTTGCTAGATGCATTTCAATATGGGGCTGGTTTTAATAACTGTCTTAAATGCTGGTGTGGTTCTTTGCACTGCAGTTTCTAAGAGTTTCTGCCACGGAAGTGCACAGAAGTAAGGGGGAAATGAATGCAGAGGCACCATGCAGCAAAGCCTGGTGCTCACGGTATTGCCAGACTTCTCCAATGGAACTTGCCTGAGCCACACACATGGCATTGGTGTTGGGCAGCTCAAAGCAGAACTCCTGGCCAGCTCTTAAACCAGCAGGTCATCCTTCTAATTAAGCACCTGAGAATGGATGACAAATGAGGAACAATTTCTCTGAGGAGAAAAGAGGTCATTTGTCTCATATCATACCTGCGCTGCAGTCTGCTGTCTCTGGCCAGATTAACAAGCCTCAGTGTCTTTGGGCATCTTTTAAAGATCACTTTTTAATGAAAGATTAGCTGGCCTGTCTTTCTCTGAAGTGTATGCGTTCCCCCTCACACCTGCAAACAATAGATTTTTTGCACATGAAGTGAAAGGGCAAGCACACCTTGCTACCAGTTTTGACTCTAGAATGATGTAGCATGTAATCTCTATTATTTTTCCTGTGATTTGTTAGTGATTGTTGCTAGGTAATGCCTTTTCCACTAAGCATCAGTGAGCTAATGTGAGGGCTTTGAGAATGTTTCATTATATAATTAAGCCCATGGTGGTGCTGACTTCTATTTTACAAAAGTCTCATATCTTTTCCATGTGAGCAAAAGAAGTTGTTAGGGCATTACACGTGAAGCCAACACAATTTCTTGTTACCATATTCTGTATTCTTTCCTTATTTGTTACACACAGCTATCACCCCCCAGCATGGTGGCATCTAGCTAGACTCTAAAGTGTTTAGACAGGAAACACAACAAGTAGATGGAATGTATGACCCACCAGAACCATCACGGGATCCCAGATGTGTCTCTGGACTCCAACTCCCATTAAACAAATGTGGTACCTTTATTTTGACATCTGGAACCTTAGTCTAACTGTGACCTTTGCTTCCCAGGGATAGGACTGAAATACAGAAGTGCTACCTTGAGAGGATATAACCAGATAGACTGCAAGGCAGAGGCAAGATTTTCCCCACCCTGATGCAAGTTTGCTTATCGTCAAGCGTACCTAGCAAATAAGCAAGATAAAAAAATGTACAAGGAGCTTTGATCAGCCCTGGCACTGTGTGTGAAACTCTAGCTTCATTGGAAAGTGTCAGGGTAAGTGAAAGAATGGCCTTTGTAATCGTTGTCTTACAGTTATGTCACTCACTCCTCTAGCCTTCATTTTCCCTGTGCAATTTATAAGAGACGAGTCATCCAAAGTACCTCTGTTTACAGAGAGCCTCCGTAATCCAACACTGTGGCCAGGCAGATTCCATAAACTGTAGACCCCAGTGCTGACAGATGGGTTTTGTGAGTAATTGTTTGATGGGCACTGTGGGTGAGGCTGTAGGGAAGTAGCAGGAGAAAGGGGTGCTGTTTTTTGTTGTTGTTGTTTTTTGTTTTTGAGCTTGGAGGTCACGTCAGCTACCAGCGAGAGCAGCTTTCAGTGTTTTTTGATTGCATTGTTATTTTGGTACTGGTGATGATGAAGTTTTAAATGGGGAAGGGCAAGGAGGAGACATCTCTTGTCCTACACAGCTCTGCAGATGCTGGTGTTAGTGTTAGCTAGGGGCAGGATCTCAGGAGCTGCTCACTTTGTACCAGGCAGGAGCCAGAAGATAGGGAATATGAACAAGGTGGGGATTGCTGCATTCGTGCAGAGTAGTTTGTGTAGAAAATGTTAATCTGGTGAGCAAAGACAAAATGATGTCTGAAGATGCAAATTCTTTGCACAGAATGGATGTAGCATAGACAGCAATGCAAGTTCTCCTACACGCTGATAAAGCAGCCTTAGCCCAGTTCAGTCCGTTTCTATGGCTTGGTCAGTTTGGTGATTAAATCCAGTACATTTCCATTCTGTAATTAAAGAAAAACAACAACAACAACAAAAATAATAATAAAAACAAAACAAAAAGCATAAAATGAAAAAAAAAAGAAAAAAGGGGGGGGGGGTGCAAAATAAGCAAAATCTCCAGGGTCTGTTGCATGAAAGCCACTCAATAGTAAATTAGCTAATATCAGAAATCTTCTTGCTATGCAAGCTTCAGGATACTGCAAAGCATACTTCAGGTATTGGAAAGCTAACAATTATTTATTATGTGTCTCAAAGCATTCAAGATCCCAGTCACAGGATCCCTTGTGTTTGAGGGCTGTAAAACCAAGGAACAAAAGAAGAGTCCCCAACTAACACTCTCACCAAGTAACTACAAGGCAATTGGCAACAGATGAATACCGACAGCAGCAGAGTGGTACATTGGGAATGATTATAGCGGAGCTGTCAGCATGAAAGGCAGTGCTCATGAAATACCTTTAATCTAGCCACCAGTATTATTCTTTTTTTCTGGGCAATCAATGTTTTCCCTTAGCCCAATATCTCACAAGATGGAGCAAGTTTTGTTCAGAGGTGCTGTGCTCCTACGTGAGGCTGACCCCTGTTCTCTTCTCCACCAGGTGAGAGACAGAGAGCTCCCAACCTGTTAAAAGCCAGACTGAAGCAAAGGGGGGTTCCCCAGGATCCCAGCCCTGGGCTTCTTGCCCTGAAGCAGAAGACAACATTGTCACTGAAAACAGCAAGTTCCCATTCACAGTTATGTCTCATGTTAATTACTACAGATAAAATTCTCCTTGATCTCAATTGCGCAGGTCACAACAGAGAAGTTTAGCACTTCAGAACATCAAGCTTTACTTTCATCTGCATGCAGGACATCATTCTGAAATTGCTTTTAATCAATTAAGGAAAAAAAAAAAAAAAAAAGAAAATTCAAAATTTGCTAGTAACTGGAGTTGTCATCTCTTTGTTAAAACTGAAGGAAAGGAGGCTCTCTAGTCATTAGCTGTTGGATGGATGTGTCCATAAACACACACCCTCACCAGAGCAGGTAAGCCATGAGCGAGAGCCATGAACAAATATTGACAATTGCTTCCCTCAGTAGTCATGCAGAAGTCTCATCACGTCATTCTTGCTTCGTTAATTTAAATCCATGTTGTTAGGTCTATTAGATTCCTGTTTACTGTGCCATAGGAAATACCACTGGCTCAAAAACCCAACATTTTTCACAGCAAGTGGATGCATATCGGCTGTAATTTACTGCACAGTGTACCTACGCGCTCCCACATTAGCAGTAATCTCTGTCGTGCTCACGCCAACATTCCAGCAGTATTTGGCATTTCGCAAATGCAGTATTTATCACTGAAGTTCATGCAAAGTTGCCAACCCTAACAAGGCTTATCAGCTTT
Source organism: Nettapus auritus (assembly GCA_011076525.1). Lineage (NCBI taxonomy): Eukaryota > Metazoa > Chordata > Aves > Anseriformes > Anatidae > Nettapus > Nettapus auritus. The sequence continues at coordinate 15,952,213 of CM021774.1, forward strand.
TACAAACCATCTCTGTCCACTGGATTGTGACGTGCTGAGGATAATTCCACTCACTGTGCAGCCATCAGGTGCAAAGGGGGAAGGGGAGCTTCAAAGCAGCATTTTGGATCACTTTAAATGAATCGTGAAATCAAATGTCCATATAGTCTTTAAGTTCCTGCAGGTGAGATGTGACCTGCAAGCTGGGCACTTAGAGCAGTCTCTCAGTCATGTAAAATTGTCTCATCGTTACAGATGTGGCAATTATGCCCTGAAAAATTGCAGTACAGTGGCTGAATGAGGGGAGTAGGGTCTCAAAGCTCAGCTCCAGCGGTTGCCCTGGGTGGCTGGGGGGATATTAGGGCACTCTGGTTCACTTCACCTTCTGCTGAGAATGAAAATATCATCACTACTGGATTTATTTCAGAGCCATATCATCAAGTATTATCAAATATGTAAGTGTATAAATCTTTGCTTCTGATTTTTTTTTTTTTTTAAATCTGGAGGATGTGGAGAAAGTTTGTTATGTATGGTATTGGCACAGAGGACTTGGTGACCTCCTTCCCTGCTGATCCATCCCTGTGTTGAGTACAAGAGTGAAGAAAAAAAGGCTTGAAAAGGGGCTTGCCATACCTGAGTCTTGTGTGTATGCATGCCCTGGGGTATATAACACCCCATCACCACCCCTTTCCTGCTCATCATGCACAAATGTGACACACTGATGTGGGTGGAATTTGATGGAGAAATGAGCTACTGTTTGTATTGTCATCACAGAACGTTCAAACAGCAGGAAGCCAGTCTGTAAAAATCAAGATGCTAAAAATTGCTGCTCCCCCCCTCCCCATGCTTTTGGAATCTTCAGTCCACATTTACTTGCACACTTGTGCAAGGTGCTTTTCAGATTTTTGTTATAAATAGAAGTCAAAAACATCTCTTTTAAACATTTGTGAGGTCTTGTTCAACTCTCTCTCATTTAATTCCATGATTTCAAGAGTCAGACTGTTAAGTTTAATGTCTTGAAATAATTTCTTGAATATTGTGTTGGCTTTCATAGTTCTATTGACTTCAGCTGAGACATTCCAATTCACAGCAATTGAAGATATGTCCCCTAGTTTTGGAAGTATGAAAGAATAAGACCTGGTAAAATTCATGTACAGAGCAGAGTAATTTATCCCTTGCCAGGGGAACATTTGCAATGGCTGAGGAACAGGATAGGAGATCTTACAGAGTTATGAAATGAAAGACACATTAATTGCATTTGAAAAGTCTGAAGCTTAGGTAGTTTCGTGCATGCTGATGCAGAGCTGCAAATACATTTCCTTGCTAGCAAGTGCTTCAGGGCCATTGGTGTGTCTGTTTAATTGCCATCACCACATTTACTTGCTGTACTCACACTGGCCACAGCAGCCTGTGCTACTGAGCAGGCACAGCCCCAAGCTGACTTCTTCAGCTGGCCATGGGACCCCCACTGAAGAACATCCCTTCAATTAAAACAGACACAGTCACACCACAGGCAGTGTTTCCATTGCCTGTTATTTATCATCCACTGTGCTCTTTGCACATACAGTCCATGGCAAAATTTTCCATAGTAGCAGTTTGAACTGCTTCAACAAATGTTGTTCGTGAAAAGGGAATGCTTGTACTTTTTATTTATTTATTTTTATTTTTTTTATTATTTTTTTTCCCCAGGATCCTTGTTGGTGGTGTTTTTTTTTGCAGCTAGTGAAATCCAAGGCACAGGCGTTGTGACTTGGAGAGCAGAAGTGGGTTCCCTGCCTGCCTCCGTGGCTGACTCATGCTCTAACCTTGCTCAGGTCACCTAGGTGTTGTTGTTGTTGTTTTCTATTTCTCAGTCTTTCCCCTCACAGTTCTGACATCATAACATCATCTTGGCTCTAGCACCAATCTGTATCACTTCAGATATACGTTATCTTCTACAAAAATACCCTCCCACCCTTATACCCTGAGAAAAATCAAATTAGTCAAAACTCCAAATTTAGATTGAAAAAGGACAACCGTGCAGACAAGAGGATGTTTTTCAAATTTGAGTTGATAACTCTTTTTTTTTTTTTTTTTTTTTTTTTTCATGAAGCACTTCGGTTATAAAATCTTAATCTTTAAGTTGATAATTCAGTCTGCTAGCAGGAGTTCTTGGTTGTGCTGGGCCAGCTGGCAGCCTGAGCTGGGACACACTCTTCATCCATTTGACAAGGGTAAGGACGGTTTCTTTGCAGGTGTCAGACAGCTGCAGGATGTTGCCCTGTCCCCATCCACCCAGTCCCATCCCCTGCATACTCCCTGCCCTCTCCCCACAGCTGGTTTTTGAATTACTTCTGCTGTCTCCGTGCTGCCTTAGTTCCAGTAATGGAGGAAGAGGAGGAAGCAAGAACAGACAAAACAGTTTTCCTACTGCATCCTAGCCTGGCTGTACAAACATTTGCAGCAGCTAAAATCAGCAGTCACAAGGAGATTCCTGCTCTAGACCTGTAATCCTGAGCTGGAAAAAGCTCTGTTCAGATGCAATCATCAGCAGATCCTATTGCCATCCCGTTAATCTACTCTCCTTTCCCACCTCGTCCCTGCCAAAGCTTAAAGCCTATAGCCAGGGCAGCTTTGCATCTTTGTATGCAATTCCTCCTCTTTTTTCTTTCTTCTCTTCAAATATTTTTGAGGGACTGGTGAGAAGCAGTTAATGAAAAAAAAATAAATAAAAGCTTGTTTTGCTGCATTTTGGGAGGAAATGAACTTGGGTATGTTGAAATGCTCCCACAAGGCTCAGATTTTAGAGAGCGATGAATCACTCTCTGAAGATGTGTTTTTCTCCTCTGACTGAACAAGGTGCCCAGACACCTTCTGTAGGCACTGTGCAAGAGCCCCTGTGTGTAGGCAGGCTGAATGCGGCCCTGCTGGCAGGCAGCTTGTGCCGCTTTGCAAGTGGGTGGCATTACTGTGCCCCCAGGGCAGGGCAGCACTGTTGCTGGCCGGTGACCCCAGGCCCATCTGTCAGCACACCATGCCTGGGCTGTCTCAGCTCAGGAGCTGTGCCATGATGCTCCTGCACCCCTAAGACAGCGTCTCCCAAGGGTGCACAGGTCTGGATGGAGAGCTCTGCTGATGTGGCTACTTTGCCCTTTGCACAGCCATGGGTGCTCCTGGCCCTGTTTGGACATTGCTTCAAACCCCCCCAGCCTGGACTAAGTGGACACGTTGTTATTATTAGGTGTAGCTACTGCATTGTAAATCTGTATCATTCACTTTTATCTAAGCCCTTAAGCCCTGAGCCACCATTCCTTTCAGACAGCTTAGCATCAGATCCCCTGCTCCTCCAACAGGTTGGTGGTGTCTCCTGGTGTTTGTTGGGACTTGAGCCTTGGTGGCTAACTGTGAGGAATGGATTAGAGAGTCAAAGACCTTTCACAGAGAAAGTCCTGACCCCAGATCCATAAATAAGTCACCCTCTAGCTCACTTTGCCTATGTCTGTGCCATCCTGAGCACAAACAGAGGGAGGCTGTGAGGCTGAACTCTCCAGCAGTTCTTCACTGTCACAAAGAGGCACAGAAGGAAAAGTAGTCTGTAAGACAGAGAACACGCATCATACCTTTACGTTGTACTGCAATCTCTCGATATTTTGTATGTACTTATTGCTCTGAGTTTGTATCTCTTTCCCACCTGTACTTACACTGTCTTTTTTCTGTGGCTTGTTATTATTTCTATTGAGCAATCTTCAGCCGAACTGGGAGATCTCGCAGTGACTCACTTACTTGAACATTATTGCCTAGTTCTTTACACAAGACAGATTGGATATGAATGAGATCTCTTGTCCTCATGAGCATTATATTTATTTCACAAGACGTTTTCTTCAGAACTCTCCCTGCAATAAATTATGTGGTATATTTATTTTTTCTTCTACCATGCTATAGCTCTGTGCTTTTTTTGTTGTTTCTCATTTTTCAGACACTACTACTTCTATGATCTGCTGTTGTTTTCTGCTTTTTTTTTTTTTTTCCTCCTTACAATCTTTTAGCTATATTCTTGGGATTTTTTCCCTTGTGCATTTTTTTAGCACACTACATGCATTTGACGAAGTCAAACTGAGAGCTTGAGATAAGTATTTAAAGTAACAAAATGAATTCCCTCTTTTATCTTTCAGACTTTGTGTAATGACTGGGAAAAAAAGAAAAGGAGAAAAGAAAAGCAGGTGAAACCTTTTAAATGAAGTGTAGAACTGTAAGGAATATACACGTATGTATCATTTTCTGATCATCATAACGTCAACTGGGTAAAAGACTTTGGAGAGGTTTACTTCTGAAGAATCACTTGCCTAGATTTCAGGAATTGCCTTTGGGAAGAGCCTGTAATAATGCATTTCTTGAAACCCCTGTGTAATCAGAGGGAAGGTATGTTTGGGGTAGATGGAACTGAAATGGGACTTGGAGATACCTCATGTCTGAGGTATTTGTAGGAGTCTATATTGTTGTCAGTGTATCCATCAAAACTTCTCCATGTTTCTTTGTTTCCCAGCTCTCCTGCCCAGTCTCTCATCTTGGCCTTTTTACTCCCATGTTCTTTGATAGAGATGTGATAGACAGAAGCCCAGATTAAATCCAGTTCTGGCCTGTCTCTGAGAGAGTGCTGGAGGAAAACATGGTTTGAATTGAAGTTCATGGATAAGTAATCCAGTGGGCAATTTGGAAATCTAGGTACAAACTGGACTTTGAGTATTGCTGCTTAGTTCTATTTCTTTTTTCCCAGAAAGGGAAAATACGTTATTCAAACAGAAAGCTCTGCTAGTCACAGGGCAGAAGGCTTCTTCTGAAGCAGGTCTAACTTGTTGTACCCCAGCTGTGCCAGCTGTTTTTAACTTAAGTAACATCTCTAGTTGATGAAACAGGTTAGTAGGGGATTCATCTCATATATGTCATATAAAATCAGAGTCAACTTTAAGAAGGTACTGATTTATTTTTGTATGTCCTCAAGTAGAAAGTCAAGTACCAAAGCATCTGCTCACAGAGGGAGCCTTTGAAGATCTATTCATTAAAATGCACTGAAGATTAGTCTGTGGCACTATGCCCATCCTGGCTGAGCTTTAGTGTCCAACACGTAGTGTTATGCAGGAGTATGAGAAGATAAAAAGGGTCTGCCAGACTAGTCCTCCAGGTCTACTGCCGTGCTGTGTTTAACTACTGACTGTTTGTTTCTCCTTGAGTTTACTGGCTTGTGTTTAAAACTAGAACTAAACTTCTTCACCCAGAGTACAGTACAGAACTAGGACATGTCTTTCAGGGAAGTAGTGGGATTTCTCTCCCTGGTGACTTTCAGGGATCATCTACACAAAGCCATCACCGACCTGATCTTGTGTTGATGTTAATGCTGCTTCAAGCGGAGGTTGGCCTAGAAACCCCCGGAGGTCCCTTTCAATTTTTTTTTTTTTTTTTTTCCTATGATTTTACAGTTCTGGTGTGTTACAGTAAAATAACCAGATGGATTTTTGGGAAGTATAGAACAGATACCCTGAAGGCAGAAAACAGTATGTGGAGAGAGAAGACAAGGAGGGGGAAGAAGCTCACTTCTTTCCATTTATGAGTTAGAGAACCAGGACTCTTACAAGGAGTTGAGAAATTCATCTTGATTTGGAGATGAGAAAAACAAACACTTCTAAGTAGCCTCTTGCTCTGCGCCTGCCTGGCTTGTGATCCTCATCCTGCCTTGAGAAGGGTAGACAGTGTTTCATATGTTAGGGTCAGCCTGGTTCCTGCTCTATCTAATCAGTTCACTGTACATATCTTTCCAGTAGGGATTAAATATGTCTTGTCTCCTGTGGTTTTATTAAAGGGCAGAGAGGAGGCAAGAAGCCTTTTACTTCTGACAATGTTTTGGCTGCTTGCTTGAGGTATCTGCTGCTGGAGAAGAGGGAAGGAAGAACAGAGAGATCTCATCGCTGTGCCCAGTGCTACTGCAGGAGACCTTGGTGGTGGGATGGGTCCATACCTTATACTTGCTTCCTCTGTGCACAGGGCCAAATCAGCAGGAGTGAGGGTAGGAGGAGTGTTAAAAAAGTGGAGGTTCAGAAAGTGCCTAGCATCCTTTTTTATCACCTTCACAGGCAATAGTTCTAATGGTCCTCATGCACCTGGAAGTTTTGCAGCCAGGGTTGCTCAGCTGAGGACACCTCACCCTGGGATCTGAAGTTTAATTTTACCCTTGGCACAAGCCAGTCTCATTTGCTCCCTTTCCTGTATGTCTTCCTCCTACTGGATTAGGCAAAACCTGCCGCTGTCACTGAAACTGATGATTTTTCATGCAAAGCTGGAGTTTTTGCACTCAGCAAGGGAAAGGGCCGGCTCTGGCTGTTCTGCCAGTAGATGTCCCTGCACGCACAGCTGCAGTGGACGCGCTGTGTGCCCAAGGAGAACCAGCCTCCGATATGCTGAACTTCATGTCACTTCTGATGAGATTTGTTCACATAGATTTATTTATTTTTTCCTTCCCATTTGGTCTTCTGGTGTAAAGTTTGACAAAACCCTTTAAATACCGACACTAATTTTATTTTATCCTATTTATTTATTTATTTTAAAATGGTCATTATTTCATTGCAAAACACTTTATGTTATCTATAAATATTTTTGTGTTTATTTATGAGGACAGTCAGAGTAGTGAGCTTAGATAAAGACCCTGAACTGCTGTACTTTCTGCCCTTCTCTCCTGTTCTGCAGTCAAGTAACTTCCACAATTTTCCCCTTCCTTGCTTTTTGTTCAAGCAGACCTTGTTTTGGTGTACTGCAAAGAAGAAAACAAGACCAAACAAAAACAAACAGTGCTGAGCATCAGGTTCTCGCTGCTTGGTGGACGTCGTTTGACAATTTAACAGACATCTGTGTGTCTCAGCCTTCAGCCTGCAACATATCTTCTGTAATATGAGAATTTATCAGCTGGCTTTCACAGCCACATAGCTGAGTTTTACTCAGTGTTCTGTATTATAATCCTACAGTTACATACTTGTATGTGTACCAAATGACCACCTGAAAGTTATCTTCAAAAGTGCAAAGACCCTCACTGCTCCTCTCCCTGGGAATAAGAGGATGATAATTGCTTTGGAGGACAATTACCTTTATGCACTATTGTTTTCTTCCCCCCCTGCCTGCCAGCCCTCGGTAGGAGATTTTCCCAGTGCAGGACTGCTCCAACCATGCCCAGAACACGCAGGGAGACAGCTTCTCAGCAGAGGAGGGCCTGGCAGTGCTCATGGTCCAATGCTGCCACCAGCCCTGCAGCTCAGTGCTCGTCTCAGGGCTGCCACTCACTCTGGCAGCCTCTTGCTCTGGCTTTGAAGCAGTGGTGGCAAGGGGCTTCAAAAAGACGAGTGCTGCAGCCACGAGCAGGGTAACAGCTTAGTAAGTGATTGGTGGAATAGGAATATTTATTGATTTAAGAGCATTCTTTTCTTTTGCCTTGCCTTTGTCTTCTAAGGCAACTTTCTTTTAAATTTATGTCCCACATTGTCACATCAGGAGGAAAATACATGAGAAATGTTTTGTTATTTCAAATTTATTGCATATTACGTCAGCTGGCATTGTGGACTCACAATATGTAATGCTTCATAAATTATGAAAAATAAATGTTTTATGGGCTTACTATGCACTCTGTTTGAAAACTGTTGAGCTGGGGAGACTCACTGACCCCTGTACAAATTAATGCGCACATTATTTTCATTATTGCAGTTCATATGGGAAGTTTGAATATCTTTATTTATTTCTTTAAAGGAAAATGAAGACAGAAGTTGCTTGAATCCAGTTAGCTTTTCTGGCAAGAAGCAGGTATCATTTCACCCAGCTCATAACCTATTGCTTCCCTCACAGTCATTGTTATTCCAGGCCAAAGCTTAAACTCAAAATCAAAACTGCAAGGACTTAGCACACTCTTCCAAAGGTCAAATCCTGCAGTCCTTCACCAGGCAAACTAAACCTCTACCTTGGTAGGATTTTGTCTACACAAGGACTGCGGCTTTTGCAGAAAGCTAGGAAAGCACAAATCAGTCTCCTTCAGCAGGGAAGGCAGTAAAAGAGATTTCTACCCAACCTTCCAGCTCTGCTTTCCCTGAGTGCGATGAGGAGCAGCAATCAGACTAGTGTTGTGTAGCTCAGCCATCAAGGGCCCCACCAGCAGCAAAAAGCTAAATCTCAAGGCACAAGATATCTTAAACCTTATCGAACATGGCAGTCTTCAGCTACAAGCTGCAGGAATTGGAGGGAAACTTCATCTGCCTGCACAGGAAAATGTGTTGTCCCATTTTCTGAGGAGCAAAAGTTCACTCCAACATGTGGTGCATGGGAGGTGTGTGTGTCTGGGGGTAGAGGGCACGGTGACGTTAGGTGCAAGGAATGGTGAAGCACTCTCAGCTGCTTTTTTCATTATTTTTATTTTCCCCCTTGCACCCAAATATTTCTGCTCCTTGCAAAAAGAGGTCAGGTGTTGTAACTCTCCCTGGATGGTTTTTGTACTGCCCAGATCCACTGCTGTGTTTCTAATAAAGCCACCAAGAGCATAACCAGGAACTCCCTGCATGGGCTTACACGATGTGAGCCGCTGCTTTAGAGGACTCCCTTAACTTAGGGCTGGAGGGACTGAAAAACCTTCCAAGTTATTTTCTCCTAATTCAAGTCAGCTGAGGCATCAAAATGTCGGGCAGATGGACAAGATCTTTGGCTGGAACCATCCTGTTTGCTGCTGCTGCTAGGGCTATTGCAGTCAACACTTAGAGATTTTACTTTATTTATTTAAAATTCAATGAGTTTTTCAGAACATTAGCCTTCACATAAGCATGTCAAAGGAGACTCCTGTGTGCCTTTTAGTGCAAGAGCCCATGCTCTCAGGACCACAAATTGCAATAAAGTGGATTAAACCAAGACCACTACCCATTCCCCCCAAAATAGTTTCCTTCTCTCTCCCTCTTTCCCTCCATAGCGCTAGGAAGAAATATTAGATTTAAATGTTGTGGTTAAACGACAGTCATCATTACGGCCACTTGGCCAGGGCATAGTGAAAATTATTTTCTTGGCAAATGTATTTTCTCAGAATTGTTAACTCCAGTCGTGCTAACCCCGGGTACTCTTTGTGCTGGGGAACAAACAAAATGAACAAAGTACACCCCAAGTTTGTACTTTTAAATTTTTTTTTCTCTCTCTCTCTCTTTTTTTTTTTTTTCAGTGAAAAGGAAACCTGCTTTTGCCTTTCTCATCCAGTGGAGGGCAGTTGAGTTCCACGATAAAGAACGAAGCGAAATTGCACCACGGTGTAAAACTCTCAAGGAGGCAAGCAATGATTGAAATTAACTATTCTTTGCCTGTGTGAAATATCACTTAGGAATACCTGAAGAATTAAAAAGGAGTAAATGGAAAGCTTTTCAATTTAAACTGCTTTTTAAACCACTTTGTTAGTAGAGTAGGAGCAGATCTAAAAGTTTTCTTCAGCAGTTGAAGAAAAAAAGACATATCCGTATACACAAGTTTCAAGGGTTTCTATTTTATATGTTAGTCAGAATTTCCAGGATATTAATGAATAAAGTTCCTGATTTTCCTTTTGCTTCCTGACCTCAACAGTCTTCAAGTTTTAATTCTGTACTCATAATTTCAGCATGAGGAACATTTTTTAAAGGCAAATGATCCGTTCTTGATGTTTCAGCTGTACCAGAAAGAATAAGACAAATCTCAGGAACTGGAATTGCAAGGTAAATTTAGCCATTGGTGAAACTGTGACCAATTTTGAAATATTCCCCTAAACGAAAAGTTTAAAACCAACATTCCAATCAGAAACAGAAACCTTACCATGTTGCTCTTAAAAACTGGTCTCCTCAAACTCCTCCAGTTTATAGCATGGACCCTTGGGCTATTGCAGTCTAGAAAAATCTGAAATAAAAACCACACTGTTTTCTGGGTCTGATCATGCATCACTCCTTAAAAAAAAAAAAAAAAAAAAAAAGGCAAGAAATACAAGGTTTAAGTCTTCTTTACATGTGGTGTTCTTTTTAAAAGAAAACAATCTAGTGTGTCCTTATTGAAAATAAATCTTTTTAGGTACATTCACTTTCAAGGGAATCACAGGTGGTTAGAAACAGAAAGCTTTAAAAATGTTTGCAATCGCAGTTGCACATAAATATTATTATGGTCAGCATTCTAGTTATTTTTCACATTATCAGGGTTATTTACTTCTCAGATTTTATATGTTTCCCATTGCTAGTCTCATGCTGCTGTGGTAGAAGATCAGGCACAAATAAGTGCTTATACTGAAAAATAAGTTTCTGTAACTATTTTAAAATGGTTGCTTTTATGTTTACTGCTGAAGGATCTCAAGCACTCCTGCCAGAAAGGAAAGTATTTATTATCTCTCTTTTACAGATGAGGAAACTGAGACACTGTGAAATTAAAAGCTTGGGGAAATTAGTACACAGTAAATTACGGTGTGAATTTACTGTGTACTACCCACCCTGCATGAACTCATCATGTGGACTGGCAAAGAAAAAGGATTAAATTCCTTTAAATTATCTCACATTTGCCATGGACAGAGAGCTACCACGGATCAGCTGACATGCAGCAACTTCGTAACCCTCAGCGAGCCATTCGCATGGTGAATCCCCTCAGAGGAGAGGGGCAGAGTCATGGGGCGCTGTGCCGAGCAGCTCATCCCCTGCAACTTCATGCAAGAGTTTATTAGTCGCTAATTTCCCCAGCTGGCCAGATCCTAAGGGGGTTTACCTAAAAATCACAAAGGAAATCTCTGGCAGAACTCAAAGTAAGACTCAAGCATCCTTGCAGTCTTGAAATCTGAAGCTGTGAGTTAAAAGCAAAAATAGCAGGAGGAAATAAGTGTTGTTTGCTTTGAAGGACAGACTGACTGTGGGGTGTTTCTAGGGGATGTATGAGTTAAACCAGTGAGTTAGAGCTGTGAGATAAGGAGGTGAGCCCTGGCACTTGAAAACCACCCCGATGTCTCAGGGTTTGGGGTGTTAAAGTCTCTTCCAGCAGCTGCACAGCCTAGCAAACCTGCAGGAGTTTGTTCTGCAAAGCCACATGGTATCCATCTGTCCTGGGAGTCCCACTGGGCACCTCCTGCAGCCCTCCAGCTGGGTCAGGTCCGTGTGTATGTGTGTGAGGGCAGGGCACCCAGCACACATAATGACCTCCTTGCCAACTGCCCTTCACCCTCGGCAGTGCCACTTCTGGGAAGCAGAGTGGCTGGACATGACCGCTGAGGCTCTGCCCAGCCCTGGCAGGGACCTCTGGGCTTGGGAGGCCGCTGGCGAGGCTCCGGGAGCGACCTCCTCGCCCCACAGCATGCTGAAGGGCTGATGTTGAAATGGCTTTGGCAGGAGCACTCCCCATTGTTGCCGACCCCAGCCGACGAGATGAGTGTGTAGGGAGCTGGGACAGGGGCTGGCTAGTAGGAAGACAATTACTGACAAGTTCATTCCACTAATAAACAAAGACATAAATGATGATGCTGTAAAGAAGAAGCAGGATTCTGTGGAGAAAGCCCTAGAGAGACCTAGTAAGGAGAGAGATGTTTAGACGACTGTTTTACATTACACCACTTTGTAAAATATGTGCTATTTTATCTCCAAGCTTGAGTCCAGTTAGAGCTGCATCAGGACTTAGGAAACAGCATGTATTTTAATGCCCTGTGAACTGGAATAGCTGATAACTAGTACATTTAAATGTGAAAAGCAGAACTTTTCTCTGGGGGATGTATTATTATTATTATTTTTTTTTTGTATGGATTTAGTCTTCATAGTTTATGTTACAGCTATAGCATTCCACTGGCAGTCATTTATCTAATGACTTACATCTTTCAGGCTGCGGAAAATGCAGGATAAGAGAGAGAGAGAAAGTGATTGGGGGGGGGGGGGGGGAGTTCTTTTTAATTTGCATTTCAGGGCTGTACCTAGGATCATAAATATACAGAAGTTAGCACCTACCTAACATCCCTCAGCTATCTTATTTCCAGAGCATTACGATATGAAAACAATGGGATTAGGGCACTATATGCTTCCATCCCTATCACCCCCGGTCCCCAAAGTAAGTCTAAATAGAGCTGGATTTGCTTCTGGTATAACTGAAATTAAGACAAAAGGGTATGTCTGAGATAATTTTTTTTTTTTTTTTTTTTTTTTTTTTTTTTCCCTGTAAAGCTTAATCTTAGAAAATGCCTGTCTGTGCTAGAGAAATGGATTGCACATAATATGACAACCGTCTTTCATAGAGGCAAACCAGACTCACTGGGCTCTAATGTTGTAAAGGAAAAAGCTTAACAGGTATAATTAACCTGTGGAATGCCCTACCACGAGATATTCTTGAAGTACTGGCCCTAATACCATCTGTCTTCATAACTCAGGGCATCAGCGGCCTACTAGCTGAGAGCAAGAAGCAATCTACTGTGTCCCTGCATGACGTGACTCTGCTGAATGAATTAAGAGGTCGCAGTGACTTTTGGAGCAATGGTCACTGCTGGAGTTGGAAGAGGTTTGGGTTTCTGCAGGAAAATATGCAGTTATGTGCAGAAACAAGCAAGAGGGAGCAGCACAGGATCTACCATGAGGATCTCCCAGGCTGCTGGTCTGTGTGAGGAGGAGAGGAAGGCCTGCACGCACAAGGGAGGCTGCAAAGGAGAAAGGTAGGTCATGGTGATGGTTGCACATATTCCTCAGCTCTCAAAAAAATAGAAGTTACTAATTGGATGAGTAGGGATATTCAGTGCCTCCATGAGAGCATCACTGAGTGGTGAAGGAGCAAAAGTGACTGTCCATTTTGGGCCTCGGAGCAGTTTGGCATTCAGCACAGCCTTGTCTCTCTTGCATATGGGAGGCAGCAGTGCCCTCACATCCCAGGGGTTCACACCTAAAGCCTCCGGGTGAGATGTTCCAGACACCAAACTGTACCTGAGTGTTGGTGTGTGTGTGTACAGTGTTGGGGGAAGGACTTGGGTTGTGCCTGTTTCACTTGTTTCACTAAAAGCTCATTTGGAAGGGGAGAGAAGTAGAAGCAAGGGTGTGAATGAAGGGTCTGCAGAGAGATGAGCCCTGGTCTGAGGATAACTGTGCGTGGAGATGAGCTGGGCTCCTGTGTTCTGGTGCCATGAAGCCCTTGTACAGCAGTACAAGTTCCAGCAGCACTGGTCCTCAGGAACTTTGATACCAAAGACATGGGAAACATTTGAACTTTAGATGACTCCAGACTTCAATTGCAGTTTAGCAGGATTTTAAGGCTGGCGCTTTACATATATAAAGGATATATAAATACACACACACACAATATATATATATGTGTGTGTGTGTGTGTGTATTTTTATATATGCTTTAGTTTTTCTCTCTTCTGTCAAATAAATTCAGTAACCTTCTCTTAGGCTAGAACTGGGAGAGCTTCTCTGGCAGGAAGAGGTTTGATGGAGCCATATGAAGCGTTGAGGCGTCTGCATCTGAGGTTCTTCAAATGTTTCATTCAAGGCCAGCTGATCATTAACATGAATATTTGATTTGAGGTCCTGCTGGTTTCACATGTCACGCTACCCTGGCACTGTGTGAAAGTGGTGGGAGGAGAGACTGGAGGAGGGGAGCAAGCAAGCAGGGAAGGATTTGGTTATCAAAGCAGAGGACTTAGATTCAACAGTAATCGACAGAAGGAGATTACTTCGGCTCATAGTCCAGACAGGGGCTCTATCCCAGTAAATTAGGCCACCCCCTCATCCAGACACAAACCACTTTATGTGCATTACCAGCTTCATCCAGAGAGAAGGAGACAGTGCCATCATTTTGCTGCCAACCTGGCTGAACAGTGGTTTTTGCTGAATCCTGACTCCTTAGAATATTAATAAAAATAAATGATTTTACCCTTTCTGGTCTCACTTACGGCAGGCTGCTAATAATGCCTTATGAGGCTGCTACACAGTTCAATCAATAGTTTGATTTTTCTGCCCTGGAGCTGCCACAAACATGAACCCCACGCTCAGCTGGCAGAGTGAGGACCTGACCGCAGAGACAGCAGGGGACGAAGGGGGAACACGGGATGCAGCTTCTCATGACTTCTGGGAAACTTGGTCATGGACCACTCCTGCCAAGCCCCGTCCCGAGCCTCCTCCCACCACGGTCGCATCCTGCCAAAACCTCTGATGCTCCTTGGTGCCTGGCGTGGTTATTTATTTATTTCCATGTCGCCTATGGAAACATTCAGGTTTGACAAAGGGGAAAAAAGCAATTCAGCGTCTTTTGACAGAGGGAGGTTGATTTTCATTCGAGACAGAATGGCTCATTTTTACCTTTTTAGCTCCTGGAAGAGTAAAAAGTGAGAGGTCAAACCTGCATCACCATGACAACCCCTGCAGCGAGGGGTTTTGAGCAGATGAAGGGGAGTGATAATGGAGCTGAAGTTTTCTGCCTGTTCTCATAGTCACTGAGATTTTTTTTTTTTTTTTCCTCCTTGTTTCTTCTCTTTAGGCCCTGTAAGGTGTGGCCCTGTGCATTTTTCAGGGGTTGAAAGGTAACATAGGAGAGTTTAAAATGCTGCTATACTCAGTTTAGGTGCAGGCCTTGGTGTAACACTGCCTGGCATTTAAACATACAAACCGTATAAAAAAGAGCATCATAAAGAGCTAGCTGTGGAAGATCAAATATCACCTCACTTGCATTCCCTGCTCTAGTGTAGGTACAATATGCCAGCAAGTGCCTTCACATTATCAGGTTTGCATCAAAGAGAACTGTCATCCCTGCCTTTCCTTGCAGCACCTTTGGAGTCCAAAAATAAGCTCATTAAAACAGCCCTTCTCTGAGGAGAGAAGGGATTGCACTAATGAAGCAATCAAAAATGGGGTAGGGGGGCTGAGGTGACATGCTCAGGAGGGATTGCAGGTAAAACTGGAAGCTTATTCAAGATGCTGAGATCATGTCCTAATTTCTTAGACCTGTGCAAGGAGGAATGTGCAACAACAGATTGCAAACAGCTGAGGTTACAGCCATTGAGCAAAAACAAGTTAAATTAATGTGACCTGAACAATCCTCCAAATTTTCTTCTACCTAGAAACTGAGCCCAGTACAGGCAAAAACACACAAAAAATCAGACTACACATGCTTCTATCATTTTTTTTTTTTTTCCAGATACCTACTAAAGTCTGTATTCCCTAAGATGGGAAGCCCTCTCAGACAGGAATATGTCCCCTTTGGTTTGCAAACACAGCACCTGGAAAAGGTTGTGCTCAAACCCCATCTCCAGATGTTGCCTTTTGAACATGAAGCTTCTTCAGTATTTTCTTCAGTTTTGAAACAACCTTTTGTTGTACAACTGATATTTGAGTTGTGATTGCAACAACAACAAAAAAAGAAGCAGAGCAAGAAATCCTAAAGCATATATTCAAGTGTCAGAAAAGTTAATTTTGCTGGAAGAGGTAGTCAGTCAGACTTCAGTGAGATTTATACAGCAATCAGACAGTTATGCAGAGAAGAGGAATAGTCAGAGTTAGCACTAAAAAAGTTTTCAATGACTATAAAACCTCAAGCTGAAGCTGGTCTCTGTGTCCAAAGAATTAGGCTAAAGCTTTTGCAGTGAGGATGAATTATTACATTTGTGTCTAGTGAGAGGTTTCTCATATCTTCTTCCAGCATGGTGGAAGTGGCCTCTGTGTCAGGATGGAGCCCAACATCCAGACAGGCAAGCTGCAAAGAAAGAGCACGGCTATGGCCTATCTACCATGAGATTTGGGACAATAGCTGCATCAACACATCCACCCAGCAGGAAAGCAGAGCTGGGCTATTGGGATCAGCCTGCAGATAAATCAAAGCAAATCTGAGCGATAGTGATATGATGTTGCAATAATAATACACTCCTCATGCTGATTTAGAAGAGGAAGCCAATTCAGCGTTTCAAAAGCATGAGGGCCAGCATACAGCCCTGTGGGACAGTGAGAAAGAGAATAATCAGTTCAGATGGAAAGAAACTGTAGGTTATCAATTGCATAAAATACAGGCCTGGAAGAAAACAGACGAGATAATTTGTGGACAGGCCTTGGATTATAATCTGTGTTTAGACAACTGATTTATGATCTGCTGGACATTTGAATTTTAATCAACCAATCTGAAAATTTAGGTTAAATATGAAGACCCTGTATATGAGAGTGTTGCAGCAACGTTAATTTAAACAAGATGTTTGAGTATGACAGAAAATGCAATTTCATCCTGATAGTGATGGGCTAGAAACCTCAGATTTCCTCTTCCCGTGATGTGCCTGGGCTCTCCTCAGTGAAATTTGAACTTTCCTTATTGTCTTGGAGAGGGGCAGAGCTCCTTTCTGCTGGTGCAGCTCAGGGAAAAACTCTTTTTGGGAGCTTATTCTCTGTGGACAAAATAATAAATGCCAATCACATTGGCATCAGACCATTTGGATGCTTTAATTACATTTATTTGATTTTTATTCTTCACTGCAACTCTACTCAGCATATTGGAATCAATGAAACCTGATTTTGTTTTGGATTCACTACCAACTCTTTGAAAACCAGACTCATCTCAATGTGGAAAAGAATAAAACTAACCTAGAGAAGACATCAGGACTGGCACAGAAAATGTGAAAACCCATGCAAGCTCTGCAAAAATTCAAGAGGGTATCACCTAATGCTTGAGAGAAGAAAATCACAAGCAATTCATTTCTCTCTCTCCAGAGCTACTCCAGCTTACCTTTTGTCTGTGAAAGATGCTGGCATGGCAAGCAAATATTGCTGTCCATGGGTTAAAGTTCAAATGCATCACTTGAGTAGATGAGGAGTTCAACCAGGGCAGAATGACTACCCATTTCCTTTGGGGAGTGGTGACAGTGGGGTGGGGTGGGGTGGGGACAGACGTGGGTGTGTGGTGTAGGATGTAGACAGCCACAGCCCTTGTACAGCAGTTGCCATAAAGTTTAAATAAATACAATAGCTTAATTTCATATGGAAGTACACTTTAATTAAGTCTCTGCAGAACAATGAGCTGCTTCCATAAGAACTGTGAAAATCATCACTAGGGACTGTCCAGAGGAAGAGAGAAACAAACAAGAGAAGCTCTCTTTGTATAGAAACTATGTACAGGAAGTATTTTGAAAAGCTGTTTCCAGTTAATTTACCTAGGAAGATTTAATAACGAACTCATTTTTTTTTTTTTATTTTTTTTATTTTTATTTTTTTTAATATAAACTCCCTAGCCAGAGTCTCATCATGCTTACCAGGCTAAGGAAGATGCAACTTATTTGCAGACTAATGCAAAAACATCACAATATATTGTGTGTGATGTACACCAGTAGGCTTAGCTAGACTGAAATGAGTTGCTTCTGGGCTGAAAAACTTTGTGCAAGATAAACTCCAGATGTATAAGGAAAAAAATCTGTTCTTCCACAAATGTCATGATGCATTCTTCATGTCAATATGGTCAGGTATAGAGATCAATAGGTGCTGGGAAAACACCACATTTCCCATTGCTTTCTTAAATTCCTTTATTTCCTTAATTAGGTCTGAGTTCCTAATGCACTGGAATTACTACATGAAAACAAATAAATTTGCCTTAGCATTTCTACTAAACCTTGGGTGCTTAAACACATGTAAGTGCAGGTAAGACTAGCCATGTTCATCACATCATTCTCTTCCTCAGACTGGGATGCCCAACAAAGGAAATTTCAGCTGCCAAGAGTCCCATCAGGCACGCTGTAACTTGTGAAGATTTGGGGCTCAATAACACCTACGGAAAAGGTATGTTCATTACAAAGACCAAGTTGAGATGTTCCCTAAACCCCGGCCAGGTGCAAATCTGCTCAGGTAACAGAGCAGACTGATGTTCGGCTAGATGTTTCCAAAGTATGATTTTTCATTGAAGCCTTGGTGAGTAATAGGTGTAAGTTACCAGTGGTCTAATTTTTATATATTGATTGATTGACTGATTGCCTCGTGGTAATTATAGATAATTTTATTTATTTATTTTTCAACATTTTATAGGTTTAGAAGCTGCCAACTGATCGCTTGCAGCTATACAAGACTCAGGCAGGTTAGATCAGGGAAGCACAAAATCATTTGATGCTTGTCTTATATCTAGCCTTTAAAAGCTTTTGGCCAGGCACTGCTTTTGTTTGATTTTTTTTTTTTTTTGTTTTGTTTTGTTTTGTTTTGTTTTGTTTTTATGCAGCTAGGTAACATAGCTGGGCCCAGCTCCACATCAGTTGTCTTGGGCATAGCTGCACTGCGACCAGAAAATCATTACCACCAGACAATCAGCTCTCAGTGCATGCAAGTTTCTGCTGCCTGTTTGAAAGCGAGTTGAAGCACTTGTGGAGGTTTAATCGAAATCTAAATACATGTGACTGAAATTGGCTCTCTGTGATTATTTATACAAGTAAATCTCTGCTTCTCAGAAGCTCCCAGAAATCAAATGCCAGCCTTGTATGATCTTTTTTTTTCCTTTTTTTTTTTTTTTTTTTTTTTTTTTTTTTTTTTTTTTTTTTTTTTTTTTTTTTTTCCAAAGGAGTAAATATTTGGTGAAAATACTTTGCTGTATTAATTTTGCTCTTCTGTCTCTCAGGCAGCCCTGATAGGGATGGAGAGACTCCTGGTGTGCATCAATCAGCCCACTGTGAAGAGGGACCAAGCTAGCTGATTACTTGGTCCATAAAGAGTTATCCTCAGAATGAAACCCAAACTTTTCAGGTAACCTAGAAAAGATCTTAAAATAACTCATTTTTCCTTATACATCTACATACCCAGCTAAAATCTTCCAGGAAATGTTCCTCATTTCAACACTAGGTACGTCAGGTGTATTTTAACCAGGAGTTTAAGCAGAGTAACACATATTTCCATGTTTTTCTAACTCCCACCTGAAAGCACATCTGCCAGAAAGTGGCTTATAACTTGACAGTCAGCCACTGCTAATTTCTTAATGCTATATAATGTTCTCATTCCCTGTTGCTGACCTTTTTTTTTTTTTTTTTTTTTTTTGGTGTGTGATAACCCTTTTACCTTCTTTTTCCCTGCTCAGGCCCATTAGCAGGATGTTGTGCAATATGGTGCTTGTCATCTGTTTCAAAGACACAGTGATGAGATACAGGTATGCCAGATGGATAAACCTAGTGTGACTAATTATTGTGTATTTGCCTTTAATTATTATCATTTATTACCAGAGAAAAGACAATAGAGGTTCCCAGACTCAGAAAGGAATGTCGGCAGAAGGGGATTTTTTTTTTTTTTTTTTTTTTTCCATGAGACTCGTACATCAGCAAGAAAAGTTTTCTTCCTGGGGAGAAATATAAGCAAACGTCAAGAAAAGAGGAGTCAGCATGACCCGTGCAATGCTCTCCTTTCCTTGACATACATGAGAATCAGATATCTCACAGGTAATACATAGTTTCTTTGTAATTATAGAATAGCTTTTCCCTTGCTTGAATGTGCATTCAGGGCGTAACGAATGTATGGGGATCCTTTAGTCATTTGCAAGGGTATCTACTCTGGGATGAAGCATAGCCTTTGGTCCTCTTTCTGGTCATGTCCTGGGAGCTGAGGACAGCCTGAGCTCTGTCCTTTTGGCACTGGAAGAAGGGGGAGTGAGCTGGTCTGGGTACAAATGGGCATCCAGGTGAACGGGAAATGAGGCTTTCCATTACTCTGTAAGCCAGATGGAACTCAACTGCTTTGTGGAGAAGTCAAACCCAGAAGTCCCCAAGCTGCATTTTTTGTATAAAATATAGGCTCAGGGTAGAATCAAAAGGTTTCTGTATCATCAGTCTGAGCCCTCAAACCCTTGGATGGAATTTGCCTCCATATCCAACCCTAATATACAGCGTCCCAACAGTGTTTGCTATAGTCATAGACTTTCCACTTTTAAGGTATTATAACCTTATTATCAATAAGAGTCTCTCAAAAACAAAACAGCAACAACAAAAAAGTAAGACAAATATTTTAAAATAAAGGGGATATCTCCACTGTATTTCAGTAGATCTAGGCCAGACATTATGCTCAACTCAGGACCCACAGCCTGGCATGCTAGACTACTTTGAATGCTAGAAGGTTGATATCAGTAGGGAACTTTTGGAAGTGTTAATACTATGCCCCCCAAAGCTGCTTTCATTTTACAGATGAAATAGCTATTATTTACTAGTGTAAGTAGGATTATGATGGCTCATAATTCTGAACTTCTTGCTTATAGGGCACAGCACTTTAATTTGGGAGCAACCATACTGATTTGGTAAACAGATTGAGGAAGAGCTTCAAACGCGGTCTTTAAAATTCATAAGGATCTGATTTAGTACTTCTTACACTGATATTTTAGCATATTGACTCTATGGCTAAATTGCATCATAACCTAGAGGACCAGTCATACACCAGGATCTATCACAGAAAGTAAAAGACATAATCAATGTCACCAATCTGCTGCAATATTTTTATATATAGTATTTGTCAGACAAATATGTGCAAAGGCACTGAAAAAACAAAGTCCATACATGGACAATTTACAAACAGGAGAAAGGGCTAAATTTGCCACTGTTTGCTCTGAATAGCTTACCCAGATTACAGGCCAATTTTGTTTCAGACAGAAATATTTTCCATAACAGAGTCTGCTAAAGTCAAAAGAGTACTATTTCTTTGGCTGCAGGATGGGCTCATGGGCTGGGTTGTATTTTGGGATTGGCAGCTCTGACCATCTCCCTTTAACCCATTTCACTGCAGTTTGACTGGGACTTGACTAAGCACTTAATATTCTGTGATTGCTTTGATCGTGGACTTCTACTTCTAAACCAAATGCAATGTCATTAATATATAGCAAGAAAAAGCTGCCCCTGACAACCAAGAAATACTGCCTTAAGTAGGCAGACTGGGAAATAAATATGCAGAATCAGCCTAATGAAATAACTTGCCTTTGGTTGCAAGAACCTTCATCGTTCTTAAGAAGATTTAAAGCTAATCTGACTTGGAGCTGTTTCAGTCCAATTATTTTTCAGGAATTTTTGGGGGGCTTTATTTTCCTTTTCAGTACCATTATTTAGTCTTGACAGTTTTTATTTTGTTAATTTTTTGCATATTGAGTAAACGGGAAATCAGTTTACCACCATTTTTAAGGAGAAATGAAAGGCCCTGTAATCCAATTTTGATCAAAATTCATTTTTGCTTTCAGGGAAAAACCAGTCTTTGCAGTTATCTCCACATGCACAGAGTTGATAATAAAGCAAAGTAAAGCTCACATTCTTTTTCCAATGAGAGAAAATTGAACGTGGTGGGAATGGGGCATTGTTCAACTGAAGAACAACGTGCCATTCCTCCAGTGTGTAGGCAAAGCAGGAGAATGACAAGAAGATGATTTCTCCCTGTGCTTCCACTTTTGTTTCTCAAATGTTTACAGGCTCAAAGTAAGCCTTTTTCCCCACCTCTGGCTGGGTGGTTCTCTTCCCTGGAAACCTTTCTGTCTCTCTCTCCATATGCCTTGTGTTCAAAGAAGATTGCTCACTACCACAGCACCTTTTCCAAAGGCAGCCTTGAGAAAGAGAGACAGATTCATCTGTCTTCACAGACCTGTTTTACAGCTCCTCTGCCTTCTGTTTCAGTATCTATTGTCATTTGGTTTTGCAGAAAAAAAAAGCCACAATGCATCACAAAAATAAAATCCTTTTCAAAACAGTGACTGTACAAACAAGCCTTGTATGTTTTATGTGGTGCATGAAGGTATTCTGTGCTCTTTCTTTCTTTCTTTCTTTCTTTCTTTCTTTCTTTCTTTCTTTCTTTCTTTCTTTCTTTCTTTCTTTCTTTCTTTCTTTCTTTTTCTCTATTATTATTACTATTATGGCTTCAGTGATTCCTGTTAAGTTCCTAACTTGTTCACCTGGTACGGTATTCACCTTTGCCCTGGAGAACCAATACCTAAAGGAGGCATTGTGTTTCTCTTGTGCAACATCAACAAAATTGGTTTTGAAATGGTTCTTTGCAATCAAGCAAAGCCACGCCATTCCTCCTATAAATGCCCTTGTTCCTTCCCACCACTCATTTCCTCACCAGCTCCACCGAACTATGGGGTAGGCTTTTGTCCATGTTCATTCTTCTCTGACATCAGTTTATTTCTCCATGTTCTCAGAGGTCCTTTGTGTGTATATATACCTTTTGACTTGCACTGGCTATATACTGATGTTGCTGCAGGTAGGCAAGCTTTGGAGAGGAAATAAATGGTTTGAGGAACTCTGGGAACAATGCTGGGAGTTGTAAGTGAGGGGACAGGCAGTAGAGAACAAGAATATAGGGGAATGGGGATTTGGGCCTGTAAAAATCTTTGATCTTCACTTTCATACTAGTGGAAAACATAGCTTTTACTGAACTTCCTTTTAACTTCAAATAAAACTACTCATTCAAAGATAGCTATGTCAAATACTCATTCATATACCAATACTGACAGCTTTTTCTTCTCCATGCTAAGGTTAGTTTAAAGATGTCTTATGGTTACAAACATGTGATTCAGAACTGATAACATTTACACAAGCTCTGCTGCTGGAGAGGATTTCCCAATCTCAGAAATTTTAAGAACAAGACCCCCCCCCCCCATCCCCCCATGCTGTTCAAATAGTGAAAATAATTTATTTCAAAAGCAACAAGTACAGGAATACTTCTGAACTTTATTAACCTGGATTTGTCTACCTGTATTCATATGGACATGTCCCAGAAATGTGCCTAGCGTTAGCCATTGTCCCCACCAAAAATGGCCAATAACATTTACCTTATAAGTAAGTGGCCACAATGGGCATATATTAACTGTAAGTGTGCATCATCCCTGTTTCCTTAGAAAGGTTCACAGTTGGACCCTTCAAATTAGACAAACAGAAAGCACGAGCAGTTGGTGTAGTCCATAACTCAGCTGCTGAAAAAGAGGAGACTGAATCTAATTGTCTTATTCCTGGTTTCTTTCTCCAGAACCTATAGAACTATAAAAATATATGAAAAGATATTGGATATATGAATGAAGCCAGATGCATTGTATCCTGGCATTATCTTCCATGGTCTGAAAGCACTTGGAAGCCCTGCAATTGTTTTTAGATCCCCCCCTTGAGGTATGGTGCAACCAGATTTATGTTGCATCATGAGCTGGTACCAGGGTTGAGAGTAGACTTTGGATTTCCAAGCTTCCCACTGAAGTACATTTCTACTGTATTTCACGTCTGTTTTAAAGGGCTCCATCAGTTTAGAAAAATAAGGACTGCTGTCCGTTGGTTCAAGAGAAGGCAATGCAAAGGGCATTTTTCTAGGCTGAGGCAGAGCACTGACTATCAAGTAGATTTATTCAACCAAAAGAGCTTTTTTTCCCAGGCATCTGTCACTGTATCACCCATCTATGTGAACCACTTGGGATTCTGAGCCCACATAATTCTGTGAAAAAGTAGCAATGCAACAATTCACTCCTGTGTGTGGCTGGGCTGTTCTCTGAAATGAGCTTGGCCACACACCTGAGTCTGGTTTGTCATATAAAGTAAGTATTAGATGGGAGGATCCATTGTTTAATAATAATTTTGACATTATTTGCAACTGCTAATTGTCCCCAAAAGAGGAAGCTGAGAGAGGTAACACCTCAGTATGGGATATTATTAAATGGATCTCTATGGTACTCTCCAAAGACAGATAGCAAATGCCTTCTTTTCCACAGTGGCAGGAAGCATCCATGCTTGTAACTAAAACCATGAACTTTTTATGCAAGCTGTGTTGCCTTTTAAATTTTATTTTCATTTACTTCTCATTAGTTACCTTCCTGTTTGTATCTATTCTCCTTGAGCTCTTGCAGTTTCTTGACTCTTCACCCTTTCTATTTTCTTCACCATCTAACCTTAGAGCATTCTTCTGTCTCTCTCAAAATCTGCCTTCTGGTATTTTCCATGAATCCATCTGCATTAAATTATTTATAGTTACAATAAAGTCCGCTTTTGTCTAATGTTTATTTTCTTTAATAACAAGAAACATGGGGAAAATGTTCCAAAGAACCGAAAAAGGACTTGACTTTTCCTGGACGCTAGGCAACGGTAGCCAAAAAGTACAAAACAAGCTGTAGGATGTTTGTAAGATGCCTTCTAAAAATAATAATACTTAGTACTTTGGTATCTAATGTGCTTTTTGCCTTCATTATATTTCTCAAATCTGAGCCTTGGTTATAATGTTTTCATGTCACTCCAAAGGCCCTAATACACAAGGAGTTACTGTAGAGGCAAGCAGGGACAGTAAGCAGATGGATATGGCTGATGGGGCCAGGTCTCTGCTACCTTCTAATTGTCCTAGCTGTTTTATATAGGTCATGAAAGTCGCTTATGCTGGTCATTCCTGGCCAACGAGTATATCTGTTGTCTGGGAGAAATTAGAGCAAACAATATATCTTACTTAATGAGTCATTGCTAGTCCTTTGTTACCTTTTACTGCTTGTTTGAGTTTTCTTTTCATTATGATTTAAGGGCTTTTCCCATCTCCTTTTCAAGTGGAAGGTTTATGTTGTTCATTTGCTTCTTTCTTCCCTTCAATTATGCGAGTCATGCAAGCATTTCCCCTTGAACCCTTTCCAGCATCTCCCACCCCATACCTCTCCCCTCCATGTCCTCCCCCTCATTTACACAGCTCCATTCTCCTCTGTGTTTCCTGCACTGCCTACAGTAATTGCACTTAGCATGGACGCCATGGGGGAGGGAATATGGAAAGGGAGAAGGTATAGAAAGGACTTCTGAGGGATCTGGATGAATTAAAACTGGAGACTCTTCTGCACGTGTGAAAGATTGAAGATGTGAAATAAGCAGCGGAAGGAAAGGAAGAGAAGTACAAGTCAAAGTCCAGGTCTAAGGTGACAAGAGTCATCCTCAGCATGGAGGCAGTTGGATCATGTCTCTACAGAGGGAGCAAGGAGGGACCTGGAAGCTACAGAGATAGGATCACAGGAGATGTGGTCCTTGCTCTCAACTCCACCCACATAAAGCAAAAGCCAGAGAGTAAGGCTTAGTGAGCCCTCCTTACCCCCATGCTGGCAAAAAGGTTGTTCGGGGTGGTTGTTTGGATGCAGGGTTGGTTATTTTTTCTCTCATTCTGTTTCCTTTTCTGTTCCATACCCCTTGACCATTTGTATTATTGCAATTTCTTGTCTAAAAAAATGTCTTAACTGCTTCTGTTCCAGCTCCAGTGTTTAAACCACAGGAAAAGTAGGATTCTGGCACCACAGAAGCAGTGTCCTCCAAACTTTGGGGCTGTACCTATAAGCTGGGGATGAGATCTGCCTCCAGGACTTGCAGTGACCTAACCCTGTTCTCCCCAAGGTACATTATGGCTGTGAATACCACCCCTCTTTCTCAGAGCTGCTTTTAAGCGTTTGCCTCAGAAAGAACAAACACATGCCATCAAACAGCCTAACTAATAAACAAGCCTTCAGAGACCAGCAGTTCCCCAAATTAGCCCTCAAAACTCTCTGAAACTTCACTCATTTGGATTAAAAGCTATCTGGATGCAGAACACTTGAGCTAGAGGAGCTGCACATCTGTGGCAGGTACCTACTTATTTGTTTGTTTTTCATTCTCACCTACGTTAGCTGATCTCTAGCTATCAAATTGTGATGGAGCAAAGGTAATAAAATGGCCGTAGGACAGAAAATCCTGCCTGAAGTTCTCCCATGGCTCAGCCAGACCTAGAAGATGCACAATTCAATTAAAAGAAATACAAAGTTTTTCTCTCTTCATCTTGCTGCTTTTTCTGTCTCTTCTGTGTATTTCATATAACCATATATATATATATAAATACCCACGCACGCGCATACGCACATACACGCACAAACCCACCCCTCCCCTTTCCAATCCTTCCTTTAAGGTTTAATTTAACAATAACATTTGCGATCGGGGTCCTGAGCATCTCAAGGGCATTGCGCTTGAAATTGCACACACTCCGCACCATTTATCATAGCCTGACATGTGTCATGTTCCAGACTGCAGCTCCAAGAGGTTACAGCTCACGACTGCTCCTTTGTTGATCAGCTGCCGAGACAACTGAGGCACCTTTCTTTCTTTTTTTCTTTCTTTCTTTCTTTCTTTTTTTTTTTTTTTTTTTTTTTTTATTTATTATTAAAGCTGCACTGTCCTCTTTTCAAAGGGTTCATTCTGACACAATAGAGAAAGCAAATGAATCCTTCTCTGCTCTCTGCAGTCTCCCCACCCAATCTTTGTCAGCACCAATTCGGATCCTGTTTACTATGGGTTTGATAGGCTAGCCTGTGCTGGTTAATATTACTGCTCAGTATTAACTATGAGATGGATAAACTCTTTTCAAGTTAGGTCTCTGCTTCAGGAGAAGAACAGGGTGCTATTAGCTGCTAAGGATATCGGGGACAACGGTAAGGGAGTCCTCAAATGTTTTCTGGTGGCAAAATCCAGGCAAGATTTTGCCAAGCCACTGAACTTCTTCCATTGCTGAACTTCAGTTCTGCAACTTTGGGATAATGAATTTTCCCTCCTCCACAGTTTCTGATTTGATTACTCCATCCCTTCTCCTTTACTTCCTTGGTGTCTTGCAGAGATCTTGCTGCCTGCAGAGCACCTGAGACCTGCGTGTATCTTTGCAGAAATGATGCCTACAGCAATTCAAGGAACCAGGTTCATAAAGCATATTGACAAGAGCTACTGAATTGTGCTCATAAATCACTTGTAGATTGTACTTCTGCCAGTCTTCATCCTTCCAATCAGCATTCGTACAGGGTATGGGTACAGGTGTCATCACAACTTAATGGGTAAGGGATGCAAAATGCTATCGAAAGAAAGAAATGGGTTTGGCATACTTGTCTAGGATATGAACAAAAGCAGACTTTGCTTCATATTTTTGCTTCATATTTTTCTGTTTTCTAGAGGAAGTAGGCATGTCAGGTGAGCTAGTAATTTCTTTTATAATCTTTTAAAAATCAACCCAATTTTAAAGCAAAAAATGCTGAGCTGGAGCTGATTTCCCCATTTCCTCTTCCTATTTTCAAGTTCATGTCTGTCCTGGAAGACTCAGAGCCTGAATGTTCAGGTCCCAAAGCCTGACTGTGTTTTGGAATGATATTTGATCCTTCAGATTCCTATTCCCCTCTGAGCTCTAAATCATGCGATGTTCATCACCACCTGTTAGCATCAAGCACAGACTCTACAGACACAGTTGGGGTTGCCTTACTTTCTCTCCCTCTCTCAGCTCTTGTTGATGGATATTTTCAGAGGTTTCCTTGGCTTTAGAGGCTTTTGATTAATCAGAAGTGCCAGATGGGAAGGCTCAACTACTACCACCACATTTGTGTCACACGCCTATTAGATTCACAAATGGAGGTTTGGTGTTCTTTCGCTCCTTGCTGGCAAGATTTGGCACTCCATTCTTCACTGTATGTTGCTCACAGCCACCCATTGTGACCTTGTTTGCCTTCCAGATCAGCACGGGCCTCTTTCACAGACCCAAACTGCACTTTGCAGTGTGAAGCTGGCTCTCTTTGTCCCCCCTTCTCTAGTTTCACAGACACAGCTTGGTAGTCCCACGCTCACAACACCCTCCTTGGTTCCACAAGGAGCTGGCTCCCCTTGCATCGCCTTCCTGACCTTGACTCTTGCTTGATCCCTGCCCTCCCCCTCCTGTGGGGCACCTGCAGGGCCCTGCAGGGATGATGTAGTGCCACCAGCTGGGACTCAAGGCAACGGCTGGACTCCGCCAAATTTCAGTCACATAACTCTCCCTGTCCCGGGGCACACGGCCACCTGCATGGTCTCGCCTTCCCCTCACATTGAAGGATGGAAAAGGATTTGCAAAAGCAGGAGAAAGCATGGAGTAAAGCCATGTGTAAAGGGAGAGACCACCATAAATGCTGCTGCCTCATCAGTCTGCCAGCTTCAGCAAGTGCTTGGTGCTGGCGCTGCTCCTCTGCCCCCAAGCAGAGAAGCAGCTTTATGCTGCTGGGCTGCATGGTTTTGAGTGAATATAATGGCTCCCCACAACTCCTAGTGAGGCTTACTGAGGATATTTAAGAGGGCTGGAGCCACATTATTTATGGAGAGGCTGTGCCCTGGGTGTGCCTGTGCCTTGCTCTCTTTTTAGGATAGCTGTTCCCATGAAAGCAGCTACGGTGTTTTAATTCCTTGCTCCAGAAAGCACAGGGACTGGTCTGGCCCCCAGCAATTTTAAATGGAAGACAAATAATTTTAAAAGTATTTTGTTGACTTGTAGGGAGGCTGCAGGAAGAAAGAAAAAAGAAGAGCATATTTTATTTTCAAGCCCCTAAATAAAATAAAATAAAATAAAAGCCCTTCAAGCTCCCCCACCTCTGACAAGAGAGATTC
Organism: Nettapus auritus; assembly: GCA_011076525.1. Lineage (NCBI taxonomy): Eukaryota > Metazoa > Chordata > Aves > Anseriformes > Anatidae > Nettapus > Nettapus auritus. The sequence continues at coordinate 15,980,515 of CM021774.1, forward strand.
TCACCATAGTATTGCTCAGGAATGAGTTTCCTTTGAGCAGGGATACACAGATACTCTGAGCACAACACAAACACGACAAGGAAGGCAGCTCACACAGCAGTCAGGCAAGCGGTCAGTCCTCTGAGTATCTCAACCATGCAGTAGCACTATGAGTGGATTCAGAATTGGCTGAACATCCTGGTCTCCCTCTGGAAGGAAATATGGCTGCAGCAGCCTCTATTTATTGGGATGGCTTTGGGGGAGGCTGGAAGTTAATTGGCTCCTCAGATATGAAGAATAAAAGTAACCTTGGGTCCCTCTGCTAATAAGAAAAGGAGATAACCACTGAGCCCAGCAACATATAAATAAGAGGAGAACCAATAATGACTTTAAAAAAAGTATTTAAATGCAATCAGACAGAGCTGTTTGAGATATCAGAGGAAAGAATAATGACATGTGTACAGTAGACACAATGTAGATTACAATTTATAACAGGATACAGGATGGAGCCAGAACTTGATTAGGGGACCATGTTACAAATTTTTCAGCATATGTCCTCTGTTTTTCTTTGCCTTGGCATAGAGAGCTGGGCACTGATGGTAAGTAAATCAGATTGTCAGAAAATGCCCATGTTGATGAGAATTGCAGGATCCAAAGAAATTAACTTGACTTGTATTTTAGACAATTCTGCCATATCCATTCCTTACCCAGAGCTGTCAACTGGAAAAGAGTTGTGCCTGCTCACAGCTTTAATCAGAGATAAAAATTATCCCTAGTTCATGAATATGTTTATCATGAAGATATGTCAGTGGCAGACAATAGATTCTCAGCACACAGTTCTGCATGTCTTCCACTAAAACATGTCATATACTGAAATGTCTTGTTCTCTGAATAGCACCCTCATACTCAACACATTGCCCAGCTCATGCCCAGACACACACAAAGCCTGAGAAAGGGGAAGTCCTCCAGGATGAAATACAAGGAGCTTCTGTTGATGAGCCTATAGGACCTTCAAGCTCCCTTGGTGTCTGCTTGCAGTGCCTTGGCTGCATACAAACCATTCACCTGCTTACCAGGGATGAAGTCAGGAAAGAGTTTTTCCCTCCATCTGATCGCAAAGGCTTCTGGGGCTTCTTTTATCTTCTTCCATGGTTTAAGGCTCAGTTTTCCCCCTGGATGTATTCACAGAAACGTTCCCTGTGGTTGTTGGGACCTGAGATGTCAGCATGGCTCCTGACCACTCCTGCGGTAAGTTGTGCTTCCAGTGGGGTGGGGGAGGCTGTGACATGCCATTTCCTATGGATAGTCAGACTATGACAAAAATAAATGCTCTTCATGGTTTGAGTAATCCTTTCCACTTCTAAATGTCTTTTCCATGCCAGCTTGGTAACCCCCCAATCCTCGGAGTATCCTAAATTAAAGAAACCAACACCAGAAAAAAAACAACAAAATCAGGAATGCAACTGGCAGAGTAGCAAAGCCGAGTAAATGGTTGACAAGGGATGTTTGTGTGTTGCAGTGTGTTATTTTGGCTGCTCCGCTTGTCAAAATCCCCCTAGAAAACAGAGAGAGAGCAAGCAGCTAAATGAAGGCTTCTTGCAGGGCAAGGGCTGGCTGGCTGGCAGTGTGTGTGGGTATAGTTTTGTGCGTACGGTGAGGAGGAGGGAAGCTTGTCATTGTATTTTCTTTTCTAGACAGTTATAAACACCTCTGTTTATTTCCAGCATGCCATCTAAATTCAAAATTAGCATAAGCTGATGATGTTAATTGATTTATATGCATGCAGGCAGTGCTTTATCAAAGGTAGAGGGACATAAGGTCGTTCCCCTAAGGGCCTCCAGGGAGCAAGTACCCATCTGAGATAATATTGAGATTGGCATAGTTGGGTATATAATCGCTTCCAAGTATGGAGAAATGGAGTTCTTTGTCATTAGCAAAACAATAATAAAATAATATTTTTTTCCTATTAATATTGTAATTCTCCTTTTAATAAATGCTGCCCTCACTGAGGTCTAGGAAAGTGCCCTCCAGGTCCACAGAGGGGTGGCACAGGCTGCAGCTGGCAGGCTGGCAGCCTTCCCAGAGAACGAGAAAGTCATGTCACAGTGGCTGGCTGAGCAAGGCACTAGAAATTTCATTCCCTTCAGGTCACTCTACCACAACCATTGTGGAAGTGTCAGTGTTCTTCCTCAAAGGAGGCCAGTGATGACACCTAGACAGTGAGTAAAAAACAGAAAGTTTTCTACTTTCTAAATAATTTCATGAAAATATTATTTCGTGAAAATATTATTTCATTTCTATCCCCTAGAGCTATACCAAGAGCAGAGCTTCAGCTTGCAAGTTTCAAAGGACAGAAAATATTTCTCATCTTACACTGCCACCACCTTAGAAAGGGAGGGAAGGAGAGGAAACAGTTTCAAAAATACTGTGGTCATCAAAATACCTCACTATTCCAATTGGTTTTCACCACCTGTTTTAAAAACTTAATTTTTGCTAAGCATGAAAATGGGATAATCTGAGTTGACAGTTAATTTTTTATTTTTCCCCTGAGTAAGTCTGGGGATCTAGAAGTGAAATCTGTCTCAAAAAAGAATCTTCCTTTTGTAGGCAAACATCTCCTGCCTGGCAAATTGGGAATTTTGCCCTCCTTAATGGGAGCTGCACTATCTGATTGCTGCCTGATGAAGTAGTAGCTCAGTGAGGCCACCTCTGCGCTGAACAATCCCATACATCAGAGGCCATCCGTTTGAATTCAATGGCTTTACTGGTGCTAAGAGAGAATATTGGAAACCTGGTCTTAAATCACACTTTTCAGGTAATAAGTGGCAATGAATGGAAGAGAAAAGGAAGCAGGAAGCTTATAGGATTTAAGGAGTTTCTTTTGAAAAAAGAATCCACCCCACTGCTGATGGCCAGATGCTCGTGTGTGTGTGTGGAGTTGTGCAAATAAAAGCAGGGTGTAAAGCTGTTAGCGGTGGTTCACGGCAACAGACTAGCTCCTGTCAAGGAAAAGCAGGTTAGGTAAACTTTTCAGGTGTTTGGAGGTGAATCTTTTCATTTGTGCACAGCCCTCATTTGACCCAACTATTTCACATCATTACCAATTGCTTTGTTCGTAAGTATCAAACTTCCTTCTTGTGCTTTATTGGTTTCTGCTCTCACTGACCTCTTCCAGCAGTTTACTTTCTAACATCCTGAAAGCTTCATCATGTCTGTTCAGTGCACCTCACCTAGGGCTGAGATTAAAAGTTAAAAAAGAGAAAGAGTGAACACAACAGGAGAAAAAACAGAAGAGCTTTTGGCAGCAGCCTGGTGACACACTGGAGTAAGTGAAATGGGATGGGTAACCACCTGGAATAATGGCAGGGGGGGGAAAAATAGGAGAGAGAAGAAGCTCAGAGGATTGGCTCAAAGAGCAGGGCCTGAGTGAGAGCATTAGTGGAAACAGCAAGCTGAGCAGACCCTGGGAATGGAGAAAGCAGAAAGTGTATCATCTCAGCTCTCTGTTACAAAGAGAGATGCTGAGAGCAATTAAAATAGAATATGGGCTCATTTGAATCACAACACCAAGCCCAGATTCCTTGTATCTTCTGCCAGACTAAAACTAAGGTGCAAGAGGAGTCACAAGGATATCTGAAGTGAGGGGAGAGAGGAGAGAAGGTAGAAATCAAAGAAGAAAGAGCAGATTGCATCTGACCCCAGTTGCCGGACATTTTGTTATAGCACAGTGGCCTATGGGGGACAGAAAGGTGATGAGGGGACATCAGCCTGGCCAAATTTCACTCAGGCTGAGCCCAGAATCTTCTGCCTCTTCTGTTCTGGGAACTCACAGCAGGGTTATGTTTGCCTAAACAGAGCATTGCTGCCATTGGTGGAGGATAAACATTTTAATCAGCATAGAGGGAGTAAGATTTGGGAGTCTGTCTCTGCTTTCAATGGGAGTGACAATGGAAACATTCGGTACTTTTGCCAGGAAACATCTTAAGATTTATTTGGTGTCAATAAAAAAAAAATTGCTTTGACAAAATATATATATATATATATATATATATATAATTCTCTACTATATGGTAGAAAATTAAAGTGCAAAGCCAAATATTGTTGTGTCCCCTCAAAAAGCTGGCCTGGATTCTCTAACACAGTCAGAATCTTTATTTCTTTCAGTTTTCCTCGAAAATGTAGGTCTGACAAAATTAGTTTGCTGTTATGAAGTGTTTCTATGTTGAAACTATATAACTTACAATTGGTATACATGTGACTATCTCTAACTCTAACACACTGAGAAAGGTGTTTGTCTCTCAGGTTATCCTTTAAATTGCAAAATTCAGTCTTTGCTTTAGGTTTACAGTACCATGAAATGTCATAGAGTTCAGTGATGCTTGGACTGGGACTTTTGATTTTGACACATCACAGCAAAACATTGGGAGGTCATGTTAAAGGAGAAGGAATTTGAGTAAAGAGCAACAGGAAGTCTACTTTGAGATGACAATAAAAATTATTTGGCTGCCACTGCAACTACATGAAGTCTCTTAACAAAAGGCACTATGCAAATTTCAAAGATCTTTTGGTTTGAGGAAAAAAATGCATTTGGCCTGAACTCTTTTTTAAAGAAGTATATGATTATTATTTTTTTTTTTCTGTGTACATACTGCTTATTTTATAATGCTAATGAAGAATTAAATTGCTACATCTTCAGACTAATGACCCTTTTCAAGACTATTTTAACAATGCCTTCACAGCCTTTCCAAATCACTGCTCTGCACTTAGGAGACAGAGGGAAGTTTAGATTCCATATCTACATTTAGTCTTTCTGCCAACTGTAGATTTGAGAAATGCAATGCCATGTCCCAGGGTACATAAAGCTTCGCTTTGGCGTCCTTGACATCTTTGGTCCTTGTTGTGGCCATCTCATAATTCATGCAAGTGATGCCATACAACTGTAAGTTTTTCATGAGGTCATAAAACAGATTTATAGAGGTTTTTCCCATAATCTCCAAGCAAATTAAAGAAGGCTGATGGAGCTATGCAACTCATTGTTGCTTCAACAATGGTTTCATTCAGAAATGACACTGAATAAGATTGAGGTATTAAGATAGCAAGAATGTCCTTAAGAAGTCTTGTCTGTCTGTAAAAAATGGGGTGCCTAAAAACCAAGAAGGGTTGTTTCTTCTATACATTTTGTTGATTTTACCCATGGCATCTACCATAAGATTAGTCAGACATTTTTGTCCTTTGCTTTCTTCTTCCAAATGTAAAAGTCTGATTAATCCACTGCAGATCTCTACTTGGTAAAATAATATGAGGTTGCAATTCTTTCCTTCTGATATATTTGAAGTTAAAGATTATCTCTCCTTCAATTAGCATACTATTTTGACTTTTGACTTTTAGAATAATTTCACATTAATAGACTAAATTCTACATGCATGTATATATATGCATAGACATATATATGCATATACATAAATATGTAGAAGATACATTTGTATATCTATATATGTAAAATTTTGTAGAAAAAAAAATATTGCAAAACACAAACATCAAGCTACTGCATTTCCAAGCTGCTTAAAGTGGACATTTCAGAACCATAGTAACTTTATACTCCCATCTTTACTTCTGAAGCTGTATGTAAAGTGCTTGCATTTTGACAGAACTATATAGTCCAAATAAGCTCTCACTAAACTGCCTCCAACTTCAATATATGCCCTGTGTCAGACTTGGAGAAAGCTTGGATGTAGTTCCAACCTCTGTGGCTGGGGCTGAGTGCCAATTATACAGCAGCCAATGGTCTTTACCTCTCTTTCTTTTTGCTTCTGAGAATCTCTTTTCCAGCTAAAATCTTCAGAAGCACTTGCAAATTATTTGATACTATTGCTCTGGAGTTGAAAATAACCTTAAAAACATTTCTCCATAGTAGCAGTCGAGGTGATTTTTCCATCCTTTCTTAAAAATGGTGGAATATCATTCCTATCTTTGCTCCTTAAACTGTCCCCAGCAGGTTTCTGAAGACCTTTTTGAGGTAGGTGATATCCTTTTTTGCTTTCTTTTACATTTGAATATTTCATCTCAAACTTCACAGGGAGACGACTATCTCCCAGCTGCATGAAACCAGCCAGGAGTATTTTATATGTGTGTTCTAAAGCATTTGATGCAATCTGTACTATGATTATATATAAATAAAGACAGAAATTATTTTGAAAATCACCTTTTTATTGGAATGAGTGGGCCTCTTAGAGGAAAAAGACCATAAAGATCATACACAAACTGAGAAGGATCTAAAGGTGAGAAATTCAAGTACTTTAAACAGTATTTGAAACACAAACATTTAAACAAGACAGAGGACAGAAGATATCCTTCCATCAGAAAATTAATTCTTAGAAGGACTCCTCGAGTGATTTAATAATGAAAATACTGGACAAAATTCTGATCTCATAGTTTTGTGAAATAGATGTAACTTGACAATGTGAGTTTATTAAAAGGGCGATGGCATCAACTTTGTCATGTTCAGGTGGAGTGTGAATAGATTTAAGTAAACAAATAAAAGACAGCTTCTTCGACACATACAACAAAACTGTATTTCAAGGCAATGCCGGCTCATGGCCAGTGTATTACAACAGGATAGTAAAAGAAAACAATGAAATCATTAGGTACTGTGGCCTTGCATTTTAATTTTGGTTCATGTATTGTTATTACTATTATTATTATTGTTCTATTCTTAATTCTTTTAATTTTCTCATGGCATTCCTTAAAGCCTCATCTGTTAGAATCAAGGGATCACCAGGAGAATTTTATTTATTTATTTTTATATAATGCCTTAGATTTTCTAGTTGTAGAAACAATCTCAAATCCATATTTTGAGTGCAACTTGTAAACTAAAAGGAGGCACATAAAAAGACACCTAATTTTATAATTCTACATAAGGCCTGTCATAAAATACAAAATTTACAAAAGATAAAAAAAAAAAATATGTGTGTAAAACACAGAAACTGCCCTAAAGATCCCAGCACTTAATTTAAATGTCCCCTGTGCCAGTAATTAGAATGAGCCTGGCATTCCTTGTTAACCTGTGAAATTACCTGCAAGGCCTTTTCATATTCTTTTCATACCACTATTTTCATGCTCAGTAGAGCACTAAGAGTCAATGATGGGCAGCTCTAGTGTTAGTCTGTGAGTCATGGAGTATCCTCCTTTGGCCACTCTTGAAAATCCTCAAGGTGTTTAATGACAATTCCTACAGACTTTTGAAATGGAGAGTTCTCCTTTTTCTGCCTGCTCCTCAGTACCTACAAGACCCATCTTATCCGCATGTAAGCATGCTGTTTCAAAAAAATATACTTTTTTTTTTTTTTTTTTTTTTCCTTCAGTACCCTCTCTAATACAACAGAAGCTGTGGATGAAGTATGCTTCTAGACCAAAGGCATTACAGCTTTGAACAGTGAGTGCACTGTGCACTGCCATTTCCCCTCTATTTGTTTCTATGGTGCTGACTATATGTGTGGCCATCCATAAGGGTGCTGAGATACCCTGGAGAGTGAAGAGATGGCTGTGGCTATTTTTCATTATTATATACTTCACTTTGTAATAAATGAGATACACAGAATATGAATATTGGTCTTGTAGATCATCTTATCATCAAGCACAAGGAATCTTATGTGCCTCAAAGCTAAATAAAATAAGGTAAGTAAGCCCAAGAAAAATAGTCTGGTGAGGCAGTAGAGTGTTCAGGACTGTGCAGTGCATCCTGCCTGACTGAGAATTATGTTAGGACTAGTTAGGGAACTAGAGAACAATTACTTTTAAAGCTAAAGCATTGTCTGTATCTATAACTCTATCTATATACATAGGTTTTCTTCCATAACATAAAGGTATAGACTTATATTTCCATTGTCTTGCAGATGTCTTTGGGATAACAGAGAACAGCAAACAACTTGTGATCCAAAAGGAAATAGCAGCACTAGCAACAAGACACTGTTGGTGTTCAGCACTGGTGGTGATGGTAAGTGTTGATTATCTATCTAGAGCAGATTGGATCAGATGTGGTATTTAAAAACCAAGCTTATAACAGATCTGGATTTTGAGAAACATCCATGGACACGCAGATAAGATATCTGTTTGTCTGCATCATGGTGCAGGAGGGTTGGATGGTTCTGCTGAGGCCCTAAAGTGAATTTCCAGCCCTGGTGGGCATTTTGACCAATAATCCAGGGATGTGAACTATTGAACACCTAATCAGTGCTAAGAAAGTTATGGATATCTATTCCCAGAACAGCAGTTAAGCTCCAGGAGAAGTTTATTGTTATTTCCACTGCTCAGTGATGCTTTGGTACCTCCTGCCTTTGCATAATGATCTGGTTTTTGGAAGCCCTAACAGCCAGTCCTAAGGCTGGGATGATTTTGTGTATGCAGACAAGTGCCAGCAAGAGCCTCCAGAATGCCAAATCTTGGTTTTAAAAAACCACACTCAGCACCACAAATCATCCCAAAGAAAATGAATTAAGAAAACATATCTAGCATCTCAAAATGGTACCAGCATGTCCACAGTGAGATGTTTAACCCCTTACAATTTAAACTACAGGAGACAGGCCTGAAACATTTCATTTTGATTTTTTTTGGTTCTTTTCCTGATCAGTTTTCACTGATTTTATAGGTTTACCCTCTTTCTGAAGAAGGAATGAGATTTCTGTGTTAGCAGTTGAGTCCAGTGACTCCACCCTATCTACAGCCTGTTAGCTATTCATGCTGCAAGAGGTTGGCTTTCTAATTTTGGCAGGGTTTCAAAACTCATGGCAGAGTATAAAGAGCTTATAAGATCTTCCATATTGCAGACTTCTAGAGGGAAGGGCTCTACCTAACAATTCATTTGGCATCATAAAATTGTAAAATTGTACACAAAAATTTACACATGCTCATACACTTTCCTACTGTTTCAAAATGCAGTGGTTTTCTCCACTGTTTGCATTGGAGTGAGTTGAGAGAATTCTGGTTTGGTTAAACTTTCTGCCTCTCAGATAAAAAACAGCAGCAATTTTCTGCTTGAATTTCTCTGTGACTAAATCCATTGATCATCCTTTCTCTCTGTGAGTGAGGAGTGTGTTTTCTCTTTAATAACTCCTATCCTTCTCCCTGAATATTTTTTTTCTCTCCTCTTCGCTTGTTTGTGTTGTGTTGGTCAGTCCACTGCACTATTCCTCCGAGAGACAGAGAGAGCGCAAAATTGAAGTTATTTTATGCTTGGTCTCCCTCGGTCCCAATTTTCAAATCTTCATGTCAATTTTCACACATCAGTGTCATATGGTGAATGCTATGGAAATTTCAGTGGGGTCCTTGGGAGACAATTTATACATGACCCCCCTATTCCCTCCCCTAACCAGGCTGCAGATCCTGCCTTTATAAGGAATAAGTGTATTTATAATTAATGTGGATTTTAAAACATAACTACATTCAGAATTTTTCCTGTTAGTTCTCTCTTCTGAAAAACAGTGCAAAGGAGTACAAGCTCTCTCCCTCTTCTAATAAATTGGCTCAAGTTAAATGAATAAAAATTATAGCATGTTGAAAGAAAAAATCAACGCATTATTCATTTTAGTTTTTTCTTCCTAAAAGGTATGTTGAAAAAGGTTTATCATGCAACTAATTTGGTAATCACCAGTTAGCAAATGCACTCATTGCCACCTACCTAGGTGAATCAGAAGGTTAGCAGCAAATGAAACATGGTGCAGTTTGGATTGGTAATTATATCTTCTTGTAAACTAATGAACATACATCACCTTAAGAGTCCTTGGTGAGTAAAATCCTAGCAATGGATGCAAAAGCTCAGCTGACACCGTCAGAGCATTTCAATCATTGACCTTAAAATGGGCCCCTGACATCAGAAAGGGGTGCACTGAGCCTACTCCATTTTACAGCATTAATTATCCTCTCTGGGGGGGGAGGGGGGAAGCAATGATAAATTGTCCAGATTATTTCTTAGAGCATCTTAAATCTTAGCCATTCATGAGGAGACCTAAACTGCCCCCTGATCCTCAGTCTTTTGATTTTACTTAAGGAAGTTAGCAGTGCATCATATGAACTTGTTTCTCTGTCTCACCTATCACTGACACTTTAAGGAAGATTTTCTAACTATGCCAACCATCATGAAGTCTCCTTTGTATTTTTTTTTTCTTCCTAAATTTCAAATGACCCCATCTTCCCTCAGCCCCACATCCTCTATGGACACTGCTCCTTTTGCAGATTCCCTACAAGTTTCTGCCTAAGAAACTTTTTATCACTCAGTTCCCGTATGTCCTGCCTCTCAGCCTCATCTGACTTTTTATGCTTTTGGGAAACTCTTCAGAACCATAGAGGTAGTGGGACAGTTGAGGGAGTTTTTCTTATGAAAACTCAGGAGATTGGTTTTGGGCTTTGCAATTCAATGCCTCATCCACAAGGAATAGAAATCAGAATCACTTCATCCTCCAGTTTGTTTAACTTGCTTCAAAGCCAACTGGAATGTGTGCAGCAGCGCACTACAAACATCCCCTGAGCCCCCTTCTCTGGTGATTTTGTGAGCAGCCTTTGGAAGGGATAGCTTTATCATAATTGTTCTCCTCCTTTGATCCGGTCAGAGGGAAATGACCTGGATGAGCGCTCTTGCTTTGCCACCCAGAGACCAGCCAATGCTCTCTGCAGGGTCAGCAAGCAAAAACACACCATAGCCCAAAGCTGGTTTGCTAAAATGATCCTCAGAAAGGGCTGTAGGAAATATATTTGTATGGCATTTCTGTCATTTCACTGCTGGCTGTGATCTTACCACATTTCCCAGGCTAAGGCAGGGATAGGCCAGGTGAATTCCTGAAGGACAATTCAACAGGGGAAAGGGAGTATCCTATAGATCCTGGGGCTAACCATTCCCTTTAGGTGCAGGTGTCTCCAGAATCACCATAGTGTCAGACAGTCTTAAAGAGGTCATTTGGGACTGAGGCCTGGAGGAATCCCCTAATGCAAAGCAAAGCTGTGGGAGATGTTCACCATGTGAAGACCTCTTAGTTTAGCGCCTTGCTGGAAGAATCAGTCCTGGGGCTGTGACCAAGCTTTTACACTTTATCAGGGACGTGCCTGTAGCACTTTTGCAACAAGTCTTCTGATGGTGAAGGTTCTAGCTCTGAGACAACTTTGCACCATTCAGTCATAGCAACATCATCTGGGAGCTGCAAAATGCTCTAAAGCTGAAAGCCCATGTTTCTCATAGCCCATGACACCTCCAGTACAGTCCTTGTTTTCCCTCCCAAGAGCAAAGTTATCAACCAACTTCTGTGGCAAATACTAGTGTAGGCAGTTAGGTGCCCCAGGTTTAGCTGAATTGTGCTGATGGTGATGATGATGTTTTTTCCAGCCAGTTCTTGTCATTACTGAGTTCTGAATAGTATGGGATGTAGGGTCCAGTAGCAGGCATTACACTCACAATTATTTCTCTGTCTGTTTATGGATGCCTTAAGGCTGAAGGATTTTTACATTTTCTAAGGCTCCACTTTTGAGATCAAAAGTCCCCACAATTTAGCAGGATTTAATGGAAGAGGATTCAGTAACATGTCTTTGCTGAGTTGACTAGAGAAGGGTTTAATTCAAAGAGTTGTTATGGTGGAAGGTAAGCTGTATGCCTGGCAGTCCCAGATTCCTACTGGGGACTCTGCTCCATGGGATACGCTGGGGAAGGCAGTGGTCAGACATGCTTGGGACTGAAATCTATCTCCACTAATGATTCTTTCCAAGATCTTAGTCGACTTATTATTCTTGTATCTCAGCTACCCCTTCTAAAGCTGCAAGTACCTCATTTCAGGGATTGTCTTGAAGATTTACTAATTGTACAGATTCTACCAAAATTAACTCAATAATTACTGTTAAACTTCTGTGTACCAAGGAACACAAAACCGTGGGTGGAGAAAGCCTGATTTCCAGGGATGTTCTTGCTAGCTCCAGCTGAATCAGAACAGACTGTGTCTAGAGTCAAATCATCTGAGGCATATTCACTGCTGGAGAAGTCTGTGTTACACTGATGTAGCTGACAGAAGGATAGAGCCCTCAGCTATACTATATATATTTCTATGTAGACAGAGGCAATCCACCAAAGCAAAGCACTATAGCACATAACTCACATGTGCCTGTGCGCGTGTGTGCACCTGGGTATGTGAGAGACAGAGAAAAAGATGAGATATATTGGGAAACATATGAGAGATGAGACGGGAGAGATAATTTCCAGAAAGTACAGCCACCATCAGAAACTCTGTCTTTCCAGCTGGAGGGGTTTGTGCTACTGGTGCTTTTCTCTTAACTTGACAGCTCAACTCGTAGGCCAGCTGATAGTCACTGCCTATAAATTTAATTAGAATGGGGGTAGGGGAGGAACAAGCCTGTGTGGCACTCGGCACAGGGCTGAAAATAACCAGCTTTAATACCTTTGACATTGAAGCACCTGCTAAGGGCACAAACCACTGTACAGCTGACCGACCCTTCTCTGAAGACAGGATGTGTCACTTCACTTGTCCTCAATACGTGCTGCCTGGCCAGGGAATCACATGAAGGGCTCTGCGGGTCTGCTTTTCCTGTGGCACCACAAGGCAGTACTTCACTCCAGAGCAATCAGAGAGGGGAGTTCAGCGCCTCCGACCATGTGAAAAGGGGAGAGACTCAGCCACCGTAGTGGCTGGTGTGCCTCAGATATTTCATTTTTCTCTCTCTGATGTAGAGGGTTATTTTCTGTACTTGCAGCTAAGCACTGTGCTGCAGCCAGCCGTGAACATTTCTGTTGGCCCAGCTGGCCTCTTGCTTTAATGCTATTCTCAGGGCTTTCTCTGGGTAAAGCGGTGAAGTAAACATTGAAACCTTACTCTCATATATACGTTTAATTGTGTGCTGATTTTATGCTAGGGAAAAGACTGTTCATTTCAGGTAGAAAACTCCAAGCTGAGACAAGAGGTTAGAGAATCCCTCACTTCTGGTACTTGAGATGCAGCAGTGCTCACCTAGGTGCTGACTCCATGGCAGAGATGGAGCATTTGATGCCATGTTTTATAACCTCTGGATGGTGCAGAAGCTATTTAGTGATTCTAGGGTGTTTGGCCTCTTTCCTAGGCATGCTGCAGTGAACCACTTGTGATGGCTTTTGGTTGTGGGGTTTGGAAGTCTCTTGTACTGCCCAGTGGTAGTCTGTCAAGAATGCAGATGACCCTGGACGCATTCAGCCTTGATAATGCCAGCAAAAGGCACTGTTGCTACCAGAACAATTTTTAGAAGTGTGATTTTTTATTTTTTTTTTTCTATTGTTGCTGAATTTAAACCAAATATAATTCAAAGTAAGTTAATCAAGATCAATTCAAGATCATGTTTAATCCCCCCAAAATTTGGGGGTATTTTTATGGCTTTCAGAGAAGGACTTTGTGGAACTGTCTTACTTTCAGGAAGAGACTATCAATGCATTTAATACATCTTCCTCACCCCCTTTCTTTTTAGGGTCTCTGCCATGCACTGCGCTGCCTGGCTACAATATCCCTCTGGTCACATTTGCTGGGACTTGAGCATGAACCAGCACACCCAGCCTCCAAGCAGGGCATGATTCTAGGCAAAAAGGATCTAAGCAGCCTTTGCATCAAGCATGCAAAACCTCTGAGGGGAAGACAAAATGCTGTTCAAATGTGCTACTGAATTTTGCAATATTCGACCTGTTCAGACTTAGCAAATGCCTTCAAGTCAGAGATCGGGCTACCAGGTACCACAAGTAAAATTGTGACTATGCAACAGTCCGTAATGCAACAGCTCTAATGTGGAGTTATTACTGGAGGCACAGTGTTGATACCTGTGTTAAGCCTCTGAGCATTGCCCAGTGCGAACTATGTGTTTCCACAAGACTGAGCAGACCCAGACAGAGCTGATTGCTCTTGCAGTTAATAAAAAGCGCTGCACTTTCTCTCTTGACAATCCCGACACCTGAGTGCTTCCTACGTATGACAGTTAGCACATTCTGGTTGCTCAGTGGCCTGTGAGAAATGAGCCTCTTCTCAATTTAGTTCCTATCATCAGACAAGCGGTACACACAATAAAAAACACACCTTGACAGTCAGCCCCCAAAGTAGCCCCGGGGAATGAGGGTCCAGACTTCTCTTTCTCTCATATATGATCCCCATTAAATTGATGCAATTTATTGGACTGGATCCTGCTCTCTACTACCTCCAGGTAAATCAGGGTAACTCTACTGAGGTGACTCTGGTTCAGTGTCAGAGCACAGGATGACCTAGAGGAGGGGAACCTCTCCTGACCCCACCAAGTTTCTTCTCTAGATGGAGCTTGTCAGGCTCTCTCCAGTCAGGGCAGAGTAAAAGCATTGCCTCTGTCATTACCTGAGCATTTGGCTGAGGAATTGCCTTTCCTGCAGCAAAGAGCATCAGGGTGGGTATGAGCTCCTTCTTCCCCAGCACAGTGAGAAAGGTGCACAGCAGAGGCGGGCAGGGCAGGAGGAAGTGGGTGGGTATTGCACAAGCTTCAATCCAGCCCAGCCCAGCCCGTCAGGTTGTGTCAAATGGAGCTAATATAAATGTCAGTGCACTGCTTTCAGTGGTGAAATCTCTGTTTGTTGTAATACGGTTCATTTTCAGCCCTCCAGCTCTATGGATGCTATCAGCTGACAAGTCTGGCTAGTATCCTCTGCCAAAAATACATGCGCTCTCAACATTTCTCAGGAGTTTTTTTTTTTTTTTTTTTCCCTCCTGTGACATACTCATGTCAAATTTCTTCCTAGTGCTGTGTGACACAAGACAGTCCACACCTCCCAGATAATGAGTTTAACATTTCAAGGACAGAAGCTCTCAATATGAGAGAGACATGGGTAGGATTTGCAGGCCTGATCTGGGGCAGGTGCCAAAGGTGGCAGTGCTCTTCTAAGCTTTTTTGGCATGCTCTGTTTTAAAGTAATCAAAACCAGCAGAAACAAATGATGTATAGCTCAAAGTACCACCATTATTATTGCTATAGTTAAACAGTATGTTGTTATTAACAGTAGCTTGAATTCTTTCCTCACCATCCTTTGCTTTTAGGATAAATGTAATGCCCTTTTTGCAGGTCAGGATGGAGCTTGAATCTCATCTCCTGCGGGGATCCTCCACAAGGTTATCTTATTCTGGCCTTCCTTTGGTATAGTTATCCAGTCCACTTCTGCTTCACTTTCTCATCCACATCAGAGCCATTTGTCTCCTCTTTCCTGGCATTGTCCTCTCTCTTCCCCTCCTCCAACCCTGGTCCCAGTCTCTCATGACTTCTTCCAACCACATTTTTGACTTCTTCCTCAACTTTCCCCTTTTTGTCTTTGTTTGTAGCAGCGTACAGGCTCTTGCTGATTTCTCTGAAGAGAAAATTGAATCAGGTTGTTTTTCTCTTTTTCCTCCCTCTGCCGTTACAGTCATGAACATTTTTCTACTTTTTTTTTTTTTTTAAACCCTTATAACCCAGAAGTCTAATTTAATTTCTTCATCTATATTTTTCCTTCTCATTTCCTTCCTCATACTCCCCAAACCTTTCACCTTTCACCATTCTCTCTTCAACAGGTCTCACAACTCAATGCTTTATTCCTTCAGTTTGTAAGCATTTCTCCTTGTCTATGTTTGCCTCTCTGGAGACCTTGCTCCCTTACCTTTCTAGGCTTGCTCAATATCCTTTCTCCACCTTCTGTGTCCTGTACACCCAACCTTACATCCCACAGAAATAGCTCTCAAAAAGTCTTTCCATATTTCTTCTTGGACAAAACCTGGTAGCAGAATGCCACACTCAGCCTCTTGAACCATCAGCCACTTTTTACATCATTGCTTACATTTTGAATTCTGTTCTTCTGGGCATCTGTGACTTAGTTCTGTATCAATGCTGCTCTTGTTGACTGAAGGCCTCTCATCATCATCATCCTCACCCTCCAATATTGTGTTGGCTTTGCAGATACTAATCCTTAGTCTCTTTCTTTTCTTCTCCCATACTCTTCTCTAGGCAACCTTGTCTGCATATACAAACTCAATCGTCATTGCTATGACAATGACTCACAAGTCTACTCCAAATGTGTTTCCTTTGTCCAAAAGAAAAATTTCAGGCTGTGCCTTTGACATTTACTCGTGCATGGTGAGCCATCATCTTAAGCTGACCATGAATTTCTAATTTTCACTCCACAAAATCCTGCTTGTCTCATCTTATTTCTGTCATGACCTGCAGCCCACTCTTACTGTTACTAAAACTTCTAATGTGAATGATTTCTTCAGCTTGTTCTAATTCCTCTAATTTACTGCATGCAGAATGTGTCTATGTCTTTCTGATTTTTATTTATAACAAACAGAAAAGATGTTGAATTTTCTGACCCTCTACACAACTAAAACTCTTAGAGAGGATTGGAATTGCTTGCTTATTATCTGTGGAAACATCCCCTTTTCTGGACTAATTGGATCACATGCCTGTGTTTTAAAATTGTTCTGTAAATGTAATTTCCCTAACTTATTGGTGTGACCAAGTCAGAGCTGTCTTGGCTTCACTCCCCTGGCAGCCCTTTTCTCATGGCAGTTCTGTTTCATTAAACACAAGCTACTCTTCACTTCAGAGGCACTCTTCTGACTCTCACACACCCTACAACTACAGCTTGGTCTGCTGAAACACTGCTGTCCCCCCTCAGGAACAGGTCTTAGGGGCAGCCAAGGAGCCAGAGCCCCTTTACCCTCTCAGGATGGCTGGCTAGAACATACACACTATCTCCTTTTGAGGGCAAGAAGTATGTTTGCAAAGCTCCTCTTCCCTGGCTGCAGCTGTATTTTGCTTGTTTTGGTTTTGCTTGTGCATTCCCTGGATGAGAACAAGATTTCCTATTTCAGCAGGACCAAGCACAGCAGCTTCATAACCTCTCTGAAGGGTACTGTGGGGTACCTCATGTGATACAGGTGATAAATGCATTAGAAAAATGGTTTAACTGGCTGTAGGGGAACAGAATGGGACAGTAACCAGCAAAAACTGCTTCAGGCTGGGTGTCTAAAACACCCAGACTTTGCTCTGGCCAACTGGTGGGCCAGCTCACCTGGCCTCAGCTGCTCTGCTCTGACTTTGTCACACTGCCCACAGAAACACAGGATCACCACAATCAGAGTCAGCCAGTTCCTCCAGCCAGTGAGCAACAGTGGTGCTTTTATTTTGGCAGGCCAGCATCATTCCAGCAACCAGCACCAGGGAAAAACAGGCACACACACAGTCCTCTCCTGCCCGTGGCAGCCAGAGCACCTTTCAGACATCCTGCCTCACCTGCTGACACAATCGACCAGTGCCCACCGAAATCAAATGCAGCTAGCTAACTGGAAGGTGATGACAGCCCAGGGACTGCTGGATTTGCATGCTAATTCCTCTATTTTAGAGTCACACAGCCAAGCTACAGGTAAAATGAGACTGAGTACTTCATTCCAGATGATTTCCTGTCTTCTCTTCCCCAGCACACATGCACATACACTTTCTCTTGGGCTTTGCTGTCCTGAAGCCAAAAATCAGCTGGAGATTGCATTACATGTGCTTTCCAAAAAGCCAGCCAAGAACTGCAAGGGGCAACATGTTTTTGTCCTCTCAGTGGGACAGGGCTGCAGCCTGAAGCTGTAGATGAGCCTTTAAATGGCACAGAAGCACAGCTTGCGGCTGGGGAGCGGAGCTTTTTCTGCAGGTTGGGTTACAGCTTCCTCCTGCTTTTTATGCCAGAGCCTAGGATGGATTCCTGGCTCTTGTTTCACACAAAATTGTTGAAGTTTTGCTTCGAGTATCCAACCTCTTCTCCTGTTCTACCATTGGTGTCTGCCCCTGCTCCAAGTCTACCAATTATTTCCTTTAAGTGTCAGCAGCACACCAGACACACAGAGATATAACCTTTCTTCAAGTTGATGCTGTTAAACTATTACTTGAAACTGAAGTCGCAGTTGACAAGTGCTACTTCAGTCACTAATAACTACTTCAGAAGTGCCAGTGGTGTCTTGGCTCTTAATGTTGTGGCTCAGGGCTCAGAGAACGTCTTTACAGGTTATTTAGAGCCATCCATCTGATCTGAAATAAGATCAGTCAATCTCCCCACTGGCTTTGCGCCTTGCTTGCCTCAAGGTCCTCTGTTCATGCCCCCAGAGCTGCAGCAGTTGTGCATCTGGGTGGCTGGAGTGGCCATCCATCTTCTGGAAGGGCTGAATATGGCCCATTTGTGGGATGAGGCTCTCATCTACTTGCCCTCATCACAATTTCTACTTTTATTTTATTTATTTTATTGTATTGTATTGTATTGTATTTTTTATTTTATTTTAGTTATGTTATTTTATGTTACTTTATTATTTTATTTTATTATTATTTAAAATATTTTTATCTTTTTAAAGCAGGTTGAATAGTTCTGTGAGAAAATCAGGATGCCTGTATGGAAGCAGCAGGACAAGGGTTCATGCACAATTCCCAGCCTTGCAGCAGCAGGTAGGAAATAGTCTTCCTTTTGTTTCACACTCCCCTATTTTCAGGCTCAGCTCATTCAGTCTAATCAAAACATCTGAGGTATCTCAAAGCCAGAGGCTTCGCTGTTTGGCAGGAGTCACAAACATTTCCCTTATATTTTGGCAGATTTTTGGCACAGTCTTAGGATAAATTGGGAAGAGAGTAATATAAGGCAAGGCCGGATCATCTAGGTCACTGAGCCTTATGCCCTGTTACTGCAGACAATCCTGTAAGAGATGTTAAATCCAAAACAACTTCCACTTTTCCTTTGCCTCCTGCACATAACAAGCCACAATGTGGTATAACAAACTAGGGCTGGCTTTTCAACAGAAAAAAAGACATGTCAGGTTTTAAGTCTCCTTGACATGACAATGTCTTCATCTAAATCCTGAAGCCATATTTTGGATAGGCCAGCCTTGGTCTAATGTCTTTTAGAAAATGATGCTCATTTAATTCCTGAAATGTGAAATCTAGGTCTCAGGTCAAGAGCAGAGATGTTCTTTAGCTGAAAAATTCAGATCCATCAGAAGCTGTCTGTATGAGTCTGTAACTTTTCAAACTTCAGATTGCACCTCGACTTTTACATGTATATATAGTATTTTGAAGAGTGGGATCTAAATAAAAATACCCTTGAAGAATGGGGCATTTTTTATACTTCCACCCCTGCAATTTATTTGAAGACAAAAGACTTCTTCAGGGCCACAACTTATCTGCACAGAACAAATAGCCAGACCTCAGCTTAAACTTCATCCCTCCTTTATGCTGTATCCAGCCCAGAATTGCTTCTCAGGCAGCAGTTTGATGGATGTGGTTGGAGAATCTCCTAAGAAAAGGAAGGTGAAAGGACTTGCCACCATGAGAGACATGGAAGCACCCCTGCCAGAGCAAGGCTGCTTTGTGGAGTGCTGCACGTGCTCCCAGAAACTCAGGTCGGGAAAAGACTTGTCAGAGACTTGAATCTATTGAACAGCATGTGGATTACATCTAAACAATCATAACTGCTATTACTGTCAGTGGCAATATTCCCTCCTTGACACGTATATATTACTACTAACCTTCCAAGCTATTTCTAGATATTAACTTTACAAAACCCAAAGAGACTGTTAAGGATTGTGGAGTTGTGCCCATTCCACAGGCAGGTAAAATGTACCAGTGACTAAAATTAGGCTGATCTGGGATAAAATATAGATAAATAAATAAAACAAATTATTCTCTTAGTAATCATATGAACAGCTTATATCTAGTCCCAAACAATTAAGATTCACCCTTTTATGACTCCTAGATGACAGACCTCTGGTCAAGCCACATATTCCCTGGTAGTAATAGGCTTAGTTAAATCTCTTGCCAGGCAAATTTCTAACCCTTGTAAGTTGTGTTGATCATTGGCAGAATGTATCTACATCACAGGGAAATTTTTATCCTCAGTGGGGAATACAGCTAGGCCAAAGGAAAGCTCGTGTTCCACCTGTATCAAGCACTGATCGTGTATGCATATGAGAAGGCAACAGAAAGCCCATTCATAAGGCAGTTGGGTTTTTATATCCTCTCTATGTGTATGAACTTATGGTTGTATGAACAGCCATACCCAGTTACTGAAGTGTTTGATGACCCTAAGTGCTCAAGGCCTTCTTATTCCATCTCATTTCCCATGGAAGTTTTGTACAACCTTTTTACTGGCTTTCAGCCTGCAATAAATACAAATGACTTGCCAATAAAAGCTGGTGTCTCCCTCTGTCAGGAGGACTGTAGCATCATTGTTATTTAAGAGGTGGTAGTTTTGACACAATGCTTATTTAAAATTCGTAAAAGAAAAAAAAAATGATGTAATAAATCTGCGTGTTCTTCCTAAGCAGCTATTGAAAGTCTGAATGCTCTCCCCCTTTCCAAAAGCATCAGCCGTTTAATGTTTCCTAAGTTGTTTTTACATGAATTAGGGCGTTTGAGTGAAGCACTGTCAGTTACAAAACCGCGCTGTTGTCTCCAGCTAATTTTGTTTTAGCAGCTCTTTTAAACTGCTAAATCTAGTTTTTAGTGTATGATGATTTTGTTTTGTGATGGTGTAAAACAGCTGCTACTTTTCTGATGAGTTGCCTGTTTTCCATTTTATGTCTCTGCAAGATGTTGAGTTTCATCATGGCCCCGTCTGACAAGCAGCTGAGAACCTGCAAAAAAAAACCAAAATCACAACAAAAAACAAAGATCCTCCAGTCCAGGGGTTCAAACACCCACATGCCCAAACTTAGAATAATCAGTCCCTCCTCATTTTTACCCTGAGGTTATCTTGGACCTATACTAGGACCATCAAAATGAGGACAAAAAAGTAGTGTTAGAAGGGAAGCAGATTACTTGCTGTGTTAGGATGACACACAAGAGGACATCCAAGTCCCCCAGGCTGTTTCTGGGGCACTGGTGCAGACTTGGACAACTGTGCTGGTTGTGCTGTTGATGTGGGTGTTGCTAAAGAAGATACCACAAATCCCTTGCAGCAATTGATAGGAGAGATGGCCAAACTGACACCTGCCAGGCTTTTCTGCACTGGGGTGACAGAAGACAGATGTCCAAGAGGGTGAACTGAATTTAAGCATTTGGTGCTTGCTTCACCTGGATTCCCCCAATACCAGAATGAGAAAGTAAAGCCAGATAATTTTTTGCCAGATAATTTTTTACCCATTTACATGTTGTTAACCTTTAGCAAAGGCCAGCTACAGAAGCCTAATGAGGCTGGCATACAGCAATGGAAGGTGGCCCAGACATTCACCTCTCATCCCTCTGGCCCATACTGTTATCTCCTGAGGCATGAGTTTTGTAACAATTCTCTTATACTCCCACCTCTCTGTCCAGGTATGCCAGAAGGATGAAATTATGGCTGGGAGTGGCTTTCCAAACTCCACCTCAGGCTCTTCTGAAATTCTTGGGTACCACGTTCTTCTCATCAGCAGGACCCAGGATGTAGCCCCTTGTGGCAGTCAGGAGATGGGAGCAAGGACGAGACTGACTGTGCGTAAGCTACACCTCAGTAACACTTTGGTCTCCCTTAGGACAAATTCTGCTTACCTTTGTGCAAGGTATCTTGCACTTTATTTTTGCCAGAAGTGCTCATGAGGATGCACATTGCATTCTGTATGTCACCCTTTAGCTACTCACTTTCCCACACAGGCAAACAACCCTTCTTTACTCAGTGCCAGAAGGCTGAACAATTGTCTTTGATCTGTCTTATCCCCTGTATTCTCTGGGCTGGCATTTGTTCCATGTGTACAAAGGCAAGAAAATGATGAAACGTATAAAAGAAGTGCTCAAGGAACTCCTCAAATAGATGAAGATTAAGATCTTTCCAATAATAACCCACACCCCATAAAAGCATCTTAGATTTGGATAGACAAATTGGAAGCAGCTCACCACCCTGATTCTTCCTTCCCTTTGTGCTTACCTCTCCCCAGAACAACATGCAGGCTTTTCCATAAGCTGTGCAGCCCATTGAACAGCAGTGGTCCAAACTATTATGGAGATCTTAAACTGCTGAATTGGTACAAGCTAAAATTGATTGCCTACTGAGCCTGTGAACTGAAGTGCTAGAAAGTGCATAGAGAGAGAGGGGGAAAGGGTGCTAAGGATTTTGCTTCCTTATGCGTCTTTTTTTTTTTTTTCTTTTTTCTTTTTTCTTTTTTTTTCAACTTTTCTTTTGCATGAAACACCATCATAAGCTTTCCAAGCATTCTTGCCTTAATGAGTTCTGCATCTCCCTCTCTCAATAATCATTGGACAGTTTCTCCTGGTATTTCCAACATAAAAGGTATTCTCAATTTGTCTTCTAATTTGCTTGTTGCTGTGTCATTGCTGAAGAACAACACAAGTGCTTCAAAGTCAAATCCAGAGGGAAAATTGATGACGTGTATAGTATGATATTTAATCCACCCTCAAGCTAAAAAGCCTTTTTAGCTTTCTAAAGCTAAAAATCCTTTCTTAGCCTGTTTCGCTCTATTTTGCATTGGTTTTATTAGCATCCTCATCACCAGAGCATCTGAACACCTTCAAGTAGTACATTAAGCAATGTGACTAACATCTGTCAGGTATAGTTTTCTCATTCTCTCTCAGCATCCTTAAAATGAATTTAGTTCTTGTGCTGGATCAATAGCACTGGAGACAGACAGTTTCCCTATAGCCCTGGTACAGGCACAGCATGCATGAGACCCTGGATGGATCCCCCCAAGACCTGTTGCCCCTCTACCATCACCCTCATTTTGGTTACAAATTTGGACCAAGTTTCGTCACAGCAGGATAGAGCAGGACAAGCTGTTCTGGGAGGTCAGATGAGGTTATCCATGGTAAATTTCTGCCACTCGGAGCCTTCAACAGAGAGTGATTTTAGGTACTTGAACTCAGGTCAATACAGGTCCCATGCTGAGTAGGGCTGGCAGCCCTATCCGATAGAGCCAGCACCAGGAGCAGGATCCAGGCATCCTGAGGTACTGTAATTTCAAGCAATATGTTTTCTTAATGGGCCAAGTACACTTTGCCTAATTTTGCTTTGAGTGCATGGGACTGTTATTGCTCAGTGGCCTCACACAGGTGTTTAAGCAGTTCTGTGGTTTGATTTCTCAATAGAAGCATAAGGTTTTATTCGCTGTTACCTAAAGAGTAACTTCAGAGTAAACGAGCATTCACAAACAGTTGTGATGGATGTACGTGGAGCTATGGCAGAAATCTCATGAGCTACTGACCTCTTTATTGTGGTCTGAGTATTTTGTGTAAGAGTGTAAAGTAACTGAAAAAAGAACTTATTTTTTGTATAGTAAGAAGAATTAGGAGAATTTATTTATGCTTCCCCAGAAAACTGTTGGTTTCTCAGTTCCTATAATATGAACTTACTGAGGAAAATTCAATAAGTAAATAAAATTCTGACATTTGTGAGGATACTGCAGTAAGGGGTGTGTTTTGGCTTATGAATATTTGTTATATGACTGACTAGGGGACTCTGGTCTCTGTGTAATAACCTAAATTATACAGATTTTGCAGCAAAAGAGAAGTCTGATCCAGTGCAAAACTTCTCCTTGTTCTAGTTCCACGGTAGGTCAAAAACCATTCACCAGCTTGTGCCTTCCTATCCATAAAAACAAACCCAGGCACCCGGCTGGTTGGAAACCCAGCACCCTCCAGCAGAAATCAATCATGACATGTTCTGGAGCCTTTCTCTGGACAAAGCCCCAGACTGTGCTACAGAGTTAGCAGTAATGGAAACATCAGATATCCGATCAAGAAAGAAAAATACATCTATTTCAGAATACATAATCTTACCACATATGTGAAGTAGTTTAACCATTAGCAAGTTGTCAAGCATTATTGAATGGAATTAACCTCTTTATTTCTGTGCAGGATCAATTCTGTTCCCCCTCCCTCTTCCTTTCCTAGTACAACGAGCTTTTATATGGTACATATTGCAACGCCTGGGGCAGATGACACTTGCCAAAGGTCTTGATGATCAATTCTGATACAAATCTGACATGAAAAGGCTTGGGAGAATCTGGATCAGATGATCAATGGGAGACAGAAATCCACATTTAATGCTGTGGTGCTCCTAAATGCCTGTGCCTGTCTCAAACACACTAGGATCCAAAAGCAAGCACGATCCACAAAGACAATGTATGGACCAGTACATAGAAAGCAGCGGGAGGATGGCAGTTCACATGCCCTTTCTGAACTGAATATCTTGGAAGTGTTAGATATAGGACTGACAGCCCTTTAGAATTAAGTATGAAATGAATCATAAAAACTATGGACCAGAGAAATGCTAGTGGTCTCTTGTCCACCAAATCTGTGCTACAGAGTCCATGGGCAGAAATGACTTCCCATGATTTTTATTCAGTAAAAATCTCTGTTAGATTTGCATCTCTGATTCAAAGATGAAAGAGAGACCTATTACAAGTCCCAGACCTTGGAGCCGTGCCGTCATTTACCACCAGTTGTCTTTGCTCCTCTCTCTTTTTATTTCCAAGCCTGGCTGTGTTTGTGTATTCACGAATGCTCTTTATTATTTCTCCCCTCACAGTTGTTTTTTTCTTCCCACACCTGCCAACATTAGCTCCTTCCTTTGAATCACGCTGCCATACAGTCTAATGCATGTGATCTCCATGCCAAGATGTTATTTAATTTCCCAACAAAGTTCTTTTGGTGTGGAATGAGCCGAGCAGTAAGAGCACAGGAGGGGAGGCATAGACGGGGGTGGGAAGGGGAACGAGGAGGAAGAAGGACTCAAACTTATGTTGCCTCTGGCTTTGACAATCAGAGTTGTTTCAGCAAGTGGCTGGGGAGCAGCGTGGGTGGGGTGGAAGTGGCAGCAGGGGGTTCATAGACGGCAGGTTGCTGAATCAGGAACCCTGACACTTGTGAAGTACTCTGTCAGGAACATTAA
The DNA here is from genome assembly GCA_011076525.1 of Nettapus auritus. NCBI lineage: Eukaryota > Metazoa > Chordata > Aves > Anseriformes > Anatidae > Nettapus > Nettapus auritus. Next base: position 16,005,389 of record CM021774.1, read on the forward strand.
GTATCCAAAAGTGATAAAGCTTCAATTTGCTAGTCCATTAGACTAATTACTGCAATAATTAAGTAACTACTTGATTAGAACTAATGGGTACCTAATTATCCAGGAGAAAAGTATCAGGTGGCAATTATCAGGTGGCAATTAATAGACTGGAGTTAATGTCTTAGCACTGTCTTTGTATGAATTCATAAGCAAGGTAAAGAAAACAAACAATAACTTATTAATATTTATTGGTGCCACAGTGTTTTTCAGCTTGTTTCATTTACACAGAACCAATTAGTGAAAAGACAGTTAGTGTTGCAAAGACGTAAAGTGACTGAAGCAGGAGTTTGATTTTAAAGGAACAGTATCACATTAGCACTTATAAGCAAAGACAAATGGGTATCAGCCAGGGACTTGGTTCTGGTGCTACTAATTCATCAACAGAAGAAATCAGAGTAATTGAACTCAGTATTAATAATGAAACACACAGGAAGGCAGCTCCTATCTTAATGGGGTTCACTTTAGTTTTGGTCCCTCCCTGAGTCTTCATCAGCATTTTCTACAGTGCTTGGGAGTTGGAGAGAGCACCTTTGTGAATGAAGGGGAGCATCCCGTGGGCACGGGTGGGAGATGCTGCAATAAAATCTTCCAGATCAATCCTGCAAACTCTTTAAGGCAGACAGCTTTCCTGGGCAGCTAATACCTGGTTGCAAAGCTGCTACAAATACAGTTTCCATAATGAAGGTGGTAGAACTGAATTCTTGCTTATATACTATGTTTACCTGTGTAAAGAAACCATAATGAAACCATCTCCATTCCTGGTAATTTCTTCTTAGCTTAGCACCCATCCAGAACACCACTGGTAATTAGCACAAGCAAAGTCCAAAAATAAATCTAACACTCAGCTTTGAGTGTTTTGTTGTTGTCGCTGCTGTTTTCCTTTGATAGCCATGCAAAGGGTTAGTTTCTTAGATGACATAAATTGATGCTGTTTCTTGGGTGTCAACACAATTGTAGTGGTTTACAAAGAACCAAAATATGGGCCTAGCATCTATGTTTCTCACTCTTTTCACCAAATTTAACTGGCTTCAAAATTCAATTAAAAAAACAGAAAAAAGGAAAAAAAAAAAAAAGAAAAAAGAAAAAGAATTGTTTCCTATGCATCTCTATGTCCCTAATCATCATTGCTCCTCTTAAATGTGTTTCAAACAAAAAAAAAAAACATTCTGCATGCAAGTTATCTCCTAGTCTCTCTATAAGAGAGCTCATATTAGCAATAATTACTCTCATGAGTAAGAGTTTTTACAATATGACATGCAATGAGCTGGCAACAGCTTTTAGAACACAGAATGAGGCCTGGGTTCCCTTATACACTTTTAAATCCTTTAAAATTCAACTGTTAACAAATGAAAGATCAAATTCTCAGATGGATTTATATAAGTGTAGTGAGATGTAGCTTTGCTAAGTATATGGCTTTATAGAAGTTGAGGATCTAGCCCCTGCACTAGCTGTTCTCCCCCCTCCATCCTTTTCTCTGTGATATAAATAAATGAAAGGTGTCCAAATCATATTTTAGACTGTGTGCAGAGTCACATGCTAAACCATAATGTCTCTATATTCGAACATGTAGAATGATAAATGGAGATAAATCTAAAATTTATAGAACATGAACATTTGCATAAACTGCAATATCCAAACATATAGGCTGTTAAGTAACAATTGTCACAAAGGACATAAAAAATTCAACTTTGTTTCATGAAAAGGACTCAAATTCCTAACATGATTAAGATAATATATCATTTGTTCCTATCTTATTAAAGACGTAATTGTTGTTAGACACAGAAGTGGCATTAACTCTAATCTGGCTTTATATATGTACAAATAGAAGGGGAGGTGAATGTGAAAATTGATGCTTTTGGTGATCCATAGGCATTTTATTAATGTTTGAATAATAACTGCCTGGAGGGCCTGTTATAAATTAAAGGGATGAATTGAGATATAAATTTTTATGAGGACTAGTTATACATTTCCATTATGTGTTTAAAAATGAAGGAATTACTGTGAACACAGCAGAACTCACATTTATTTGAGGTGATTTGGATGGGAGGGAAGGTGCAGTGAAGGAAGCTGCATGCTGGCTGTAAGAAAGATGTATCTGTTCCTTTGAAAAGATATATCATATGTCATGCATGAACTCAGTTCTACAGGAGACTTTTCTCTGCAGCTGATTTCGCATGATTATTTATTTGACAACAGCAAGTGATGATATAGCAGTGAGTTTTAGGCCACTTAGAGAGGAATTCTTATTCTTAAATCATAGAGGAGTTCCCAAACCCCAACTATTGTCAAACCAGACTTAATCTATGAGAGGAACCCAGTAATCCCTTTGGCATTTATTTCTCATTATTCCTCCTGTCTGGATACACACATCTTCATTTGTAGTGCATCTATGGGACCAGTAGCGTATCGCAGAGCTTCCTCCTGCCCTTTGTTGTGGCTGTGTGTGGGAGCTCAGCTCTCATTGCTCAGCAAGCACCATGCCTCCTTTGTTATCCTCCAGTGCAGATGCCCTGCAAGATCCTCAGATAGTCCCATCAAAGTGCTTTTGCTGTGACATTGGGGGAGTGACCATAACCCAGTATCTTCACTGAGGCAAGCATTTTGGCCTGAGAACGTCTGTTCGTAATGGAGAGGGTGTATTACCCCAGTATTAGGCATCCACTTAATATTCCAGGGACCTGTTTTCTACCTGCTGGTTTACTTCAATTGACCCCCAAAGCAGAGCCTATTAGATCAAATTCTCCAGACTATTTTGGATTTAACCCTGGTTTAAAGTCTTGATTTCTCTTGATTTCAATAGGTTCCAGCAAACTGATACCCTGGAATTCTCAAGCTGTTTCCTCTGTGCCTCAGTTCTCTCATTGTAAAATGGGAAGACTCACGGAAGTGGTTTGAAAAGACAAAATGTTCTCGTAGTTCTCATTAAGGTTCCTAGTTTTAGCAGCCCCTTGAGTCTGGACCAGCACCACAAGTAGCTCGCTCTATGACATTCACATATAGACCTCACTCTGTGATAGTAAGAGGAATGATCCACATATTTCCTTCACTGATGCAGTTGGATCAGCTTTCCAGGACCTTATTTCTTCTTTTTTTCAGCTGAGGGACCCAGTTTATGACCCTCCTAATCTTACTCAGCTCAGGTTGCCGGTGTCCATTTCCTTCAGGAATAATGCTATGTTTGTGGTTATCATCTATGTGGTACTCACATAATGAAGGGTCTCTCTCATAATGTCATACAACTGACCTGACTGCCTGGGAGCTGATCTTGAAAATATCTTCTGACTAGCACCAAAGCAGTGAAAACTGTTCTCCAGTCAATAAAAACACTTTCTAAATGTATTTCAGTGCTGGACAAGTGACTAATTAAGCAAAAGAATCGCACTGTCTGTTTTCCAAAACTATATTTTTGTCTGTGTGTGTGTTATTCAAAGGACAGATTCACAAGAATTTCTTCAGGGAAGGTGCAGGGGAATGTTATAGAGAGTAAGCTCTATGACAGAATTAGCAAATGTATTAAGTACAGTGCCAATCTGGTATAGCAGAAATGACTAAATACCCATCAGGGCCTGTCACTCGTCAAGAAGTGAAATCTTAGACCCATTTAAGTCAATGACAAATGTTCACAGAATCTGGCTGCAAGTTAATAAATGTTTGGAGCCTGTATAACTCAAACTCTGATATTTGTCAAATTAATTATTTGATTAATCTCATTGTCTGTCAAAAAAATCTTGGTGGAGTTAGAAACCTTTGTGTTTTACTATCTATAATCTTGATGAAGAAAACATCATCCAAGTATAGGGATATATCATTGCATGTTTATGTTGGGTAACAGACGGTTATTATACATAACATAAAATCATATAGCTAAATATGGAATTTTAAAATGTTCAAAATGGGCCACAGCTAATGTTATATCTTCTGTCTCCTTTTGGTCATTTCTTGGCTTGGGAATGCTTTAATATCCAATCTGAACTTTGTTTTATCTTATTCTTTTAATTAGGCTGCATATACGTAAAATGAAAGAAAATAACTCCACACGTACACCAATTCCTTCAGCTTACCCTTGCCTGTAACACAAAACAGAGGATTTCAAGACTATATACATCAGGTGTTTTCAGCAAAGTAGCAGCAGCAGCAGCAAATCATAGACATTTGTCATTCCTTGGAGCTGTCTGACAGTTCTGACAATTCATTAGGCTGGGCTGAAAAGAGGTTTAGAAAGCAAAGGAAGGATCACAGGTAGTGGAGTTGCTTTTGCATGATCCAGTAATAGCTGATTTGTATCATTTTTGGTGATGGATACACTGTTCAGATTAAACTCAGCTGAATTTTCCCCCTTTATTCTTCTCTTTTTCTCCTTCACTAGGAGCTTCTGGGCATTTTACTCTAGATTTAGACCTTGATTTATCCCAAGAAGTAGATGCCAAGGAAATTCTTCCTGGTAAATATTGATATTTGTGGCTTATGAGAGCTATGGAGAAGTGAAGTGAGTTTTGCTATTCTGTTCCTACCTAGCAAGGCTTTTTTTGTCTTGTTTGAGTTATATTCTTTTGTATGGCTATATCGTGACATGTGCCATTCTTCAAAGTCAGAGTCATTTCCACCTGAATGTATGCAAACCAAACCTGCATCTTTGTTCAATGATAAGTGCTTCCATTATTCTCTTCTTTCCACATACTGATTTGCTTCTGAGACCCATATATAAGCAAATTTTATTTTTTATCTTGAATTTCTTTTTTTTTTTTTTTTTTTACTTGAAGGCAAATCTTTTGCAATAATGCTGAATCTGCAGAATAGACCACCTGGAAAATATTTGATCTTCTACTAGTAAACACTTCCCTTTTGCAGGCTGGTGGACTGTCTCAAGTCATGCCACAATGTAAAATGCTTGGGTCAAATTCTGTGCAGATGAGGCAATGCAGTCTGGCCAGATTATCCCTGGTGTCATGGGGTCAGGAGATGATGGTCTTGGGGATCAGTGCTATCATGGAGCCCACTTTGTCCTGTAGAGGATGAATAGCTTTCCATCTTCATTCTGTCTATTTTATAGCTGCCACAGAAGAAGCAGTCTGAGAGTCTGAGATTGATCCTGACCCAGTATTGTTATAGGTAGCTCCAACAAGAGCAATGTTTGCTCTTGATGACTGTTGGAAAATACTCATTTAAAAAACTCTAACATACATATAAAGGAAGGCCTTATAGAACTCTTTTTTTTTTTTTTTTTTTTTTTTTTTTTCCATACGTGAATTTTCCCAGAATCTTAAAACCATCATTAAAATTCTAAATACTTACAAGTTTTACCTTTAAAAAATGTATTTATTTATTTATTTATTTATTTATTTATTCCCTGAGGTTCAAAATGCCAGCTGTACTATCTGGACATCAATCTGAGATGCAACTCCTTCTCCAAGCAGAATTTCCTTTGTGTCTCAAGCCAAAGGCTTTGCAGCTTTCAGCCACTGAAAACTCAGAGACAGCTTTTTAGCTGAACAATCCCAGAACTAACCACAAATTATGTTGGTGTTCTGCTTCTTCCAGTTTGTCTTCATAGGCCTGAAGTCAGCTTCTTTCTTGTGGAAATAAAGGTATTTCTGAGCCTGTCATCCTACACAGAGGACTAGGCAGTATAAAACAATTCACAGTGGCACTTGTGGATGCTGGCTTGTGTGTCGTGTTGTGTGATGTGCCTCCTTATTTGCTTGTAGGTTGTGTGATTTTTGCAGTTGTTTGTGAGCGGCAGGCTGCACTTGCTGGTTTGTTATTTTGGAGTTGTGCATGGGGGTTGAACTGTTGGCATTAATTATTTTTAATAACGAGTCATATACTGAATTACAGGATCCTACCCATGGATAGAAGAACAAACAAAGAAACAAATGGCCCTCCTCTCCCACCCCCAAGATAAGTCATATTTTGTCTCCTCTGACTTCAACTGGCCCCTTAAATTTCTTATCAAACATTAGAAAGAAAGAGGTCAAAGTAAGAGCCCTGTTAAAAACAAATCAAAACAAAACAAAAAAAAAACAAAAAACAAGCACAACCAGCCCAGATATGAACTATGGGAACTTGTCATCTTATCATCCTAATTGAAGTCATTCTGCAATGTATGACAGTCCATCATATATTCTGCCAGTCAGTGTGTCATACACGATGTGTAACGAGAGAGCTCATAAACCCAGAGGGGAAGCCCCTTCTTTTTTATTACTTTATTTGATCATTTTCATAAAAAATCCCTTTTCTCAGTACAGAGGGATGTGTTTATTAGCCCCATTAAAGCTTTGTCCATTCATTTGACACTGATTTACACAGCTTTACCCACAAAAAAAAAAAAAAAAAATCCCATTATTTCTAGTCTGGAGAGGTGTCTTTTTTTATTGTGTGACGAAAAATAAGTATTTAATTCCACAGGTGAAGGCAAAGAAAGGGGAGGTTGTTGTCAGAAGCTCAGATGTAAACAAAAGGATTCTTTAGGTATAATTGACTCAGAGAAAGAAAACAATTCCAGTAAACATAGAAAAATAAATAAATAAAGATGCTCTTCCCAAGGAGCACACATTGAACCAGGCTCAGCTGAACTTTTCTTTTTTTTCTTTTTTCTTTTTTTTTTTTTTTTTCCCTTGTGTGCCTTCATTAAAAACAGCAAAATTTGGCAAAATTTCCCTCTGTGTTCTGCTCATGAATGTTTCTAGAAAATATCAGCTTTCATACGCAAATATTCTTGAAGTGAAATTGGTGGCTTCCTTTGAACACAGCTAGTGCCTCAAATCCCATCTGCTTTTCCTACAACACGCCCACTCATTATCTAGCTTATTTGGCTTTATTTTATTTTTTTTTTAAATGAACACAAATTAAGCTATTTAATCAAATATGTACATGATTACATGGCATTTTTGCATAAGAGTTATACACCCACGGAAATCATTAATCACAGATAACAACACTATGTTAAAATTAGACATTTTGCTTTCTTTCTTTTTGTGTGTGTGTGTGCTTTTTAACATAATATCCTGCGTAGCTCTAATTTCACCTCTACTCTCATTTGAATAAAGCAGGATTGTTTTACATCAAATTATTCATTTGTCTGTAGCTCTGATAATTGGTATTTATGTTTAGGCTTGATCTCAGAGGAATAATAATACAGGACTTGAAAATAAAATTGGAATGGATCAAGTCTTTTTTGTTTCTTCCCCCTTTTGCTTGCACAGAATGTCACCATGAATGTCCATGGGCAAACTGGATAAGAAAGAGTGTCACAGTGCAGGACAACCTAGGAGATGACAGGTATTTCCAGGCATAGCAATGATGAGATCAAATTCCCCTCAACCTGCCTTGTTTGCTGATCTTTTAATCAGATTCAGCTTCACTGCAGCTATAGCACAAGGTTCCCTGACAATGTATGACAGCATGTGACAGAAAAATATTTTGATTTTTTTTTCTTTTGACCATTTGATGCTATTTCAGATATATCTGAAGCCCCGGCAGCACCTGTTAAATCTGCTGAACTATTTTAGTGGTGGTTTTTAAATGTGCATAAATGAACTGGAGGGTTTGGGACTTGTGTTCATATGCGTGTAGTGGAATCCAAACAGGAAAGCTGGGAAATGATCTAAACCCTTTGAGGTTAACGTGCCATGAAAGAGCATCAATGACCGAAGAGGACATTATTAAAAAGCAGCCAACCTAGCTCAAAAAGAACCACTGTGTGAAGCAAGAGCCTGCAGAACAACACCCAGGGCTGTCTGTGATCCCACAGGGATGTGTATTTCATCCCCTGTCTTCATCTCTCCAAATTTCCTCTGAACTGCTTCTGAGCCACATTCTTGAAAAAGAAAAACACCAGCAACTACTGAATGCTTCTTATCAACCTTTTCCCTGCAATCTGTTTCGTATTCCTCTCACACCCGTGTTCTCACAGTGTCTTGGGGAAATGCTCGGATCAAAGATAAGAGAGAACAAGGAAAGGAATGAAGCAAGAGACAAACAACAAAACAAAACTACCCCCCAAACTTTTTGACTAAACTCCCCTGTGAGTCATGTGCATGATTACAGCAAAGTTAAAACTGCCTTCTTCTTTGCCAGTACTTAATTCCTGCTTTTAAAATCAGGCTCCCTTTGATCTTGAGGATTGAAATGATCTGGAAATGAAACAGCCATTGCTTTGCAGAAAATCTGGATAGGGTCCCAGACATGGCTTTTACCTGGAAAGCTTCCAAAATAGGATGAAATCTCTCTAGTTTCAGAACAAATTGCAAGATTTTTTCTCTATGTCTAGTCCAACTGTGGAACTCCAGCCCTGATGTCTGCTAGTTCCCAAAGTGCAGATGCAATAACCTCTAAGGTGAACTGTGAGAGTTATTCCTTCATTTTCTATCCTCTGCCTCTCCTCTGAGGATCAAGGCTGGGAGAATTTTATTAAAGCAAAGGCTTAAATTTCTGGGCAAATTTAAGCTGAGGAGACAGTTGGCTATAACCTGGGCTAGGTCCAGCCACATGAGGGTTGGAAAGGACAAAGGACCAGGAGCATTTGTAACATCTGGATCTTGTTGCATGCACAGAAATATCTGCCTGGCTTTGTGTGACCTGGTCTCAGAGCCAAAAGGGCTGAGAAATGTGGTTAAGAGACACTGAAGCTGGCTTTGCCCTAGCAAATAAGTCCTACTGAGAAAGCAAGCACATCAATATTTCTTTGAGCGTGTTTCTTTTAGTTAATATATTTCCATATGTTGCAGGAATATTTCTTTTATTGGGGATTCTAAGTCCATCTGGTACTTGTTGGGAAGGCTTGAGCTGGCAGATCCCTACCCCATGCTGTTACACAGAGATCCTGACTGCTCTTACGAGGATGGGTACGTTGTTGGGTAGAGATATCTACTTCTCAGCTATCTTTTCAGTAAGAATTTCCAAAGAAACATGGAAAACCAGGTTACATGCAATCAATAAGTTCCCACAGTACTGTTTTTTTTTTTTTTTTTTTTTTTAATGTTACAAAATGTACGAGGGCTCCATCTCTGAAGGACAACAGTCCACGGAAAGAAACCCTTCTCTTTTTGTGTGCACTGCCCAGTACATCAACCATGACCTAGGAAGCATAAAGGAGAAAGGATGCCTGAACGTCAATACTAAGTGGAAAATGTGCTGAAATATGAGTTTGCCAAGACAATGAGAATCACTTTCCCTTGCATGTGTTATTAAGGAGCTGGGGAATAATTATCTGCTTTAATATAAGCTTTTTCCTTCTGCATGATTAACTTCACTGATATCAACAGAGAGTGTGATGACTCTGAAATGACAGCTCCTGGTAGCACGTTCTGGGATTAGCAAAAACAGGTTGTCACTTTACCCCAGTCAGGAACAGTCAGTCCTGTCGTGTGGAGTGCAGGACAGAAGAGCTGGGTTTGGCAGCAGGCACTTGACAGCCAAAGCGTGCAGCAGGTCCAGCCTCCTGCCGGGTGGCTCTTGGCTTGGATACGCAGGGCTGGAAACTCACTCCTTCTCATGCAGCACCGTGTTGTGGTGGTTTTGCAGCTTTCAGACCCAAATCACCTGGTCACCCTCATGATAATCTACGATTTACATTAGCCTGGAGATCTCTGAGATGCCCTACCCTGAAGTACTGGCTCTCTTGGTTTCACCACTTTTTACAGCAGTGCACAATAGACTAGCAGCGCACAAAGACTAAAATATTATGTACTTTAAAATGGCTTCTGATGGTAGCCTTATCTCTGACCACTCAAGGTGCAAAGCAAGAACACATACATCAGCTCATGGAAGGGTTGGATGGAGAGGCAGGACAAAGACACAAAAGAGTAGGTCAGAGTAATGGTGTGAACCAACCAACCAATCTTTTTATTCTTGCTAAAGTTGTCAAAAAATCTGTCATATGGCTTCTGTGGAAATTAATCAATACATAGAAAACTGCATAGCAACTACAGGGACAACAGGAACGTGCCTATAAATTAAAAGAAGCTACTGTGAGTATGCAGAGCTATCTAAGGGAAGCACTGGGGCGGGGTAGTAGGGCTCAGTGGAGCTAGGACAGGGTCCATACAAATGGATCCTTCACTAAAGTCCGTATTTTGTCAATGTCAAGATACATAGGAGCTGAAAAACAAAGCAAACTCTGCCTGGAACCAAAATAAAAAATTTAGTCCAGCATCATGTTCCTTTAGAAACGTCATAATCCTTTTAAAAAGATGACAAAACGTCTGTATATTTTTAAAGAAACATTGCAGATGAAAGGTCTCATTCTCAAAATCCATGAAGTACACAGTGATGAATTATTGAGGATTGGGGGTGGGGGGGGGGGGAAGGGAAGGGAGGGCGGTGTGTTTTTGTAATTCTGTAGGCATCTCAGTCCTCTGGTGAAATGATGTATGGGGCAATCGTCTGGTAGGGGCTGATGGGATGTAAATGAAACTAATTAAGGAAATGTCAAACATAATTAATAAAACAGGTTTAAGTTGCAAAAGCACTGTCAGCTGAATGAATGGGGAAGAATGCTGCATTCCTATTGTTGTGGGGCTTGCTTGCTTATTTATATATTTATTTACTTATTCCTTGCTCACCCCCTTGGTGTCCCACCAGTTTTGCAGTTGCACCATTCCATTAGATCTCAGAAAGCTCTTGGTAGATGCTTGCATTTCCACCTTGCCCCCCTTCTGAGCTGGGGTCCCGTAGAATAGGAGGAATATAAATTTGCCCTGTCAGCTTTCAGCCTGGGAAGAAGAAGAAAAAAATTAATTGCTAACTCCTCATCTTCCCCAAGTACTACAGGACATTAACATAACCAATTTTCTTGAACTCCTCACTGGCTGCTTAATAGAGCATCTGACCAGCTGATAAGACCTGGGTGCTGCTGCCTATGATACCTTGTTATTAGCATTTTCATAATATTTAAATATTACAGCCCCATGATTCACTGGCCTCCATTCATTATTGATAAGTACTAAAATAAATAAAAAGGGTTTATAAATAGCAAAGGGGGGTGAGCGACCTATAATTATGGCAAGCAAATTAGGGTGCATGGTAGAGTCAGTTACATTTGCCTAGGAGTAATGATGCTCAAGAACTTTTTCTCCCCAGGGACCAGAAAAATAATGGATCCCTGGCAGCTGCAGATGGGCTAGGAAAGGCCGTCACCCAGGACACTGTTTATATAAGTTAGGCAGAACATATGGCTCTGCGTCCTGCCTGTAGCCTCCTCCAGATATTGCAGTTTCAATTAAAAAAAAAATAAACACATAAACAAAAATAACTCTTTGCTGGACGGTGGTCATGGGGAAGGGATATGAAGAGGAGAAAGCTGTGGGGAGAAAAAAGCAAACCACCTCAGCGAGTCCACCCAGAAGTTTCTGCTGAGGGCACTGGCAGCAGCTCAGTGATCCAGTAGGGGTGATACCCATAAAAAGAGAGGCTATTCAGCTGAACCATTGAAGAGAGAGAGATGAAATGCTGTTTCTGCTAAAGCAAAACCGTTTCCACGTTTCAGTCTAAGACAGACATATTTATATACCAAAGCTTTGAGTCTGAGATGATAAAAAACATGCCCCCAGTTGCAAGTAAGAGCTACTAGAAATAACCACTGGATACTTTATAATTTAGTCCCTGTGGTTTTATTTCCATTAATCCAATCAAGGGCCTTTTTTTTCTTTACTAATGAAACTGGAATGAAACACAAAAGGAGCCTGATCTGTTAGCAGGTGACTGTTTCTTATAAGTTATTCATTAAAAACACCCCAATGCTCTGGTGCTGAAGGAGGCTGTACCTACTTCTGTATAAATTAAACATAAGTGACTTAGTTGCAACAAAAAAAAAAAAAAAAAAAGTTATTTCTCTTAACTTCAAAACATTATCCTGCACTTAGAGGAAATTACACCCTTGCAGACGATTGAAGACTAACCCTTACATACCAGCTGCCCCCATTGTTTTCTATTCCAAGTACCTCTTAATACCTACTTTGGGCATGAATGTTACTAATATTTTGCTGTCAATGTACTTTAGGTAAGTTAGGAATGGGTCTTGGTTTGGCATTTCTTGTGAACATTATAGTAGGCTCAGAAACCGAAGGAAAGAACTTTGGCAGAAAAAAAAATTACAGTCGGGAGGGCTTCCCCATTTTGATTTGTTTCTTTATTAAATTAAATTACTTTACTAGTGAAATTCCTTTTGTCTTCTTATTGTTGTTTTTCAATCCATTCACTGGAAACTTTGAAGAATGTGCCACTGGTATTTCTTGGAAAAACAACAACACTATCTGAAAATGTTAACTTGCCCACAAATTTCACAGTTCATTTTTGACTTTCCACTGCTGTTTTCAGCTTCTTCTGGAAGTCTTCTCTGGACTTCATTCTTATCACAATGTAAAATTCCTGAGAACTTTCCTGCGCTTTATCAAAAAAAAAAAAAAAAGAAAAAAAGAAAAGAAAAAAAAAAGAAAAAAAGAAAAGAAAAAAAAAAAAAAAAGAACAACAACAACAAAAAAGGACAGAGAAGAGAGGGTACTTGTAAGAGCAATCTTCCAATTTGCCATCCTCAACAGCCCATGCCTGGAGCCTTGTCCATTTTGATATATCCAAGAAAAAGTCCTACCTAACACCTATTCATCCTTACACTTTGAACTCTAGTAAGTTTTACCAAGTAGACAAAAGCTTGGCAATGAACCCTACTTCTGCAGCAAGAAGAAGGGAGAAGCTTTCTCCCCAGAACATTCCCAATCCTGTGAAAGTTCAAGCCTGGGTCTAAGCTGTCCATCTTCAACACAAGCATCCATCTTACAAAAGGATCCTTAGGCATCATGTAGATTCTGTTTTGCCTTAAAACTCATGTTAACATCATTGCGGAGAAATACAAATCCAAACTGACACAGACTTGCTTGTCTCTGCCTTTGTGTTTAAACACAGATGGTTGCTTTTGTTGTGCCGCCGCATTTCAGCCAATATAAGCAGCAAAGTACTTATCTGGAATATGTATCTCTTTTCTCCAAACCCTCACAGTTTTTTGTAGGTGAAATATCATTCTTAAGAATAAATACAGTGTTTTCATGCATCTTGATCTAATCCATTAGTCCTTATAATTTATCGTTAAGTGCTTCAACATAGGAACCATGACAGCTTTAAGTAAAGCATATAAGCAGGCATCTGCTTTGTATAAATTATAGGAACCTTGGTTGCACAAGTTTTCAGAGACAAAGGTCTCTTACAAACATCTGTAGCTCTGATCTTTGTAGTGATTTTTTTCACTGTAAGAGGCTTTGGATCTTGGAAACAGTAACAGAGCAAATCTATGAGCTACCTGCAGATTTGTTATTTACATTTGTATTTGGTATTGTGCTAATGGCTCCAAGGAAGGAAGAATGTGATTGACATGGGGGCTGGGAGACGGAAAACACTTTATTAGTCTCAAATCAGCTCCTTGGAGGCTAAAGCCCTGATTAACTATAACTGGAGTGGATTGTCTTAATCTGACTGCTGTAGTATTTTATGTCTAGTCATTTAGGCTTATTTCTGTAAATACTTAGATAAGCTTGAATCAATTACTTCAGTGTCTCCCTTTGTCTCCTGCCATCGGAAATGGCATGGTGTCATGATATAAGCAGGCAGAACAGCAGGATCTGGGAAATTATACCTGGTTGCACAAAGAGCAAGGAAGATATGCTAGCATGGGCGAAGCATCTTCTCAGAAGATGACTTCTTATGCACAAAAAAGGACGTTTCAGGTTCTTGCTCAGTGCCTCTCAAAAAGGAAACCTAACTCAGAGGGGCTGCAAAATCAGTGTTATTCTGAATATTAGACTGCCCCAAAGGCCTTTCTCCCCTCTTTCTATCACTATTTTTTTTTTTTCTCTTTTTTTCTTTTTTTCCTAGCTTTTAATGGACTATGAGACATCTGAAAGGACAACGGGACTTTTGCTGGTGATATGCAGTTGACCAAAGGTCTGATGTGCAGATGCTTTTGTCACCTTCTTGCTTGTGCTACTTGGATTAATTTGGCTCACTCATGAGGCCTTACACATTGCACATTCCCTGACTAAAACTGGAAAAAGACCGGCAGAGCAAATTAATTGAAACACGGTAGTCTGCATCTCACTTCAGCAGCGTTGCTCTGTGCTGGAGCTACGTGGTTCAAAGTTAATAAATAGGCTGCAGTGTCAGGGATGCCACTCACCAGGGTGAAATGCAACACAATGGTGGACAAGCCTAGTGAGCAGTTTTCCTCTTCTAAAGTACCTTGGAGACACGACTTCACTCTCTTTAGCACCTCTAGATACACAAACGCATAGCTGTGAAGGCGATGGGATCATATCAAACTTACCCAAGTGCCGAGCTTTGGTTTAATTTTTTTTTTATATCAGTGGCTGGTCTCAGCTCTAATTAACCTACTCCCCTATCAGTCCATTCCCTCCCCACATGCAGTCTTTTCCCCTTCCTCTCTGTGATCTCCATTTCACCGCAGAGATGGCCTGGCAAAGAGACATTATTCTATTTAGAAGCTGAGCACCTCACTAGGGGTGACAGGCCTGTTTTTAGGTCATTTATCTAATTGCTCTTTGCAGATAAGAATTAATTAGCCCGATTATTTTTCTTAGTTTTTGGATGGGTTCCCCACCTGGAGAGAAGAAATTCCTCCATGTCAGTGATTAATTGCTGAGCCAGAAGCTTACTGCCTTGCATTTGTAATAAATGCCGACTGGTTCTTTAGGTCGCATTAGCAACCAGGCAGATTGTGGTTAAAATGCACAGGATAATAAAGCATTTGTACAAACAAGATCACTGCCATTAGATTTTGATTAAATATTTTAATTTATCTGGAGGTTGAGGGACTGCGGGAATCAAAAGGTTTAAGGTCTCTTTTCCCAGCACTTTCTGATGAGAGCTGCCCTATAACCCTTTGATCTAAAACAGATGAACCCCATGGCAAGGTTTCAGTTTAGGATTTGGCACAGCTGGTTTGTCTCATACTGGTCTGGGTGCTATGAGGGTCATAAGTGTGCAGCCAGCTCAACTCGGTTGTGATAACATTTTGTGAACTAAAATGGAGTAGGGATTTGGGTGAGGTTAAGGGAAAAAGGCTAGGATTTGTGTGTGAAATTATGGCAGGTTAATATCCAGCTGAATTTAATGCAGTGGAATTAGTATTTTTTTTCTCCTTTCCTTTCCTTTCCTTTCCTTTCCTTTCCTTTCCTTTCCTTTCCTTTTTTCCTTTCCTTTCCTTCGTTAGCATTCAGCTCAAATAAATTAATGCCTTTCTACGGGACATGCTAAAGAAAAGCACCGTGGCCTCAATTCACATCCTGGCCAACCTAGGACAGGCCTCTTTCCAGGATTATATAGCAAGTCAGACAGTATGATCTCTTGTGCCCTTAAAACCTGATTTCTGCCCTAGAAAGTTCCTAGAAGAAAATGGGAGTCTTACCATTTATTTCACTGTGCTCATGAACTGTTTGAAGCCCCTGATGGCCCAACAAGAAAAATTAATTGCTGGTATTAGAGCTGTTTCTCTAACACATCTGATCACAAAATACATTTAGCTGCCTGCTTCACAGTGATCACTACCACCTCAGAGAGACGAGAACTGAAAAGGCAGAGCAATGAGATACTGTCTTCCCTTGGTCTGACTCCTGTCTCACAGTTGAGAGATGTTAGGAGGGCAGTACCGGGGCATTTGGCAGTCGATGCTTTTGCTGTGTCTGTTCTCCAGAAAAAAATAAATCTTCCTCATCCCTAAACACTTACAGAGCCTTTAAATCGGAGAGAAGTCAATTAGGTTCCCTGGGTGGACTTTTGTTGTTAGTGGGCAGAGCTGTTTTATGGGTGGTTGTTTGTTTGTTTTTTAATGGAAAAGGGGAAAAAAAAAAAAAAAAAAGAAAGAAGAAAGAAAACCCAAAAACATAGCAATTTCTTTCCTCCTAAGTGAGCTGGAGGCAGAAAAGGAGAACTGATATTTTTCTAATATATAGGAACAATATTGCATTGTAAAAAGTTACTTTCCATGGAACTTTGATTCTTACTCAACCACAGTATTTTGAGAATACCATTCCCAACTGTGATTTAAAGACAGAAAAATCTACTGCTACATTGATGCTTAGTCAAAAATCAATGCTTAGAAATTGCTCTTACCTTCAACTTCCAGCTACAGGACATCATTTTGGCTTTGAGCATCAAGTACAGCCTGTGTGAATCAGATATAACTGAGATTTCTCACTACCTAGAAAACGATCAAAATTCTTTTACCTGTTCTTTTGTTAAATTGAGATTTCATTGTTGTCACCATAGCTGCCCACATTTCATACCTAGACCTATGAGAACACACATGCAAGACAGAGGACCTAACCATTTTATTCACGGATATCCACGGAGAATTAGATACTTGAGTTCCATGAGAGCTGAGCTGATAAATACTTTTTTATTTTTTTTTTTTTTTTTTTTTTTTTTTTTAATTTATTTTATGCTAGCTACTGGGCCCTATTTTAACTAATGTATTACATAATAATTTGGGAATTAAGACAACATCTCACCACGTCACTGGGAAGATACATCACAACCTCTGTTCTTCATGTGTGGAAATGGAGCCCCCATGAGTCTGAGTTCTTTCCCTAACACCACAAAATGTGTCACTGGAAAAACTTCACACAAAACCTTAGCAGTCTGCTCTTCTTTAAAGCCCACACCAAACCATTTAATTTAAGTAAGATTTACCTCCCCCACCTGCAGTGTCATTTCTGGCACTGTACATGAGGAAAATTAACAATATCGGATGGCCTGAGTTATTACAATGAAAGATGGTTGCTAAGAAAAACCATGATGATAGCCAAGAAATTAATATTGCAGAGATGAAAATCTTCTTATAGACCCAAAATAATAGATGTTCTGTATCAATATATGACTAATCAGCACTCAAGGATTTATCTTTCAAATTATAGAACATGGTGGAGACATTTAATGCAATATGGTCTCCCTTCAGAGAGATACAGTATGTGACTAAATATCTCCAGTGAGTAATATTCACACTTACTCAAGTACTGTAAATATATCCCTGATAAATCTGGAGAGTGAATTCTTGTAAATTCTTGTTTAACACTGTGAGGAAGCTTAATAACTTTCCAATCTATCAACATGTTTTAATTTCCTACTGTGTACTTTCTAACCGTAGCAGGGCATTTAACAGAGGAGACTCAAAACTAACGGAGAATGGACTGCCATGTATCATTTCTGTTAGAAAACCTTGGTATCCAATATGCAGCTGACTTACTGTGTGGGTTTGGGCAGGAGGTTTTTGAATGTGAATGTTTCATTGCAGCTATGTCCAATTATGCATGCAATTCTTCATGTAAAAATAAGCGCATGTTCAATGTGCAGATTAAAACTGAAAAAAAAAAAAAAAAAATCCTAACTACTAATAAGTGGAAATGGCTAAGAAGCTAATAGATGAGTGCAGCCGGGTAGTTACATCAGCACTTAGGCAGATTTTCTAAGGTCCAAAATGCAGGCTGAATCTTCTTACAAGTGATATTGATAAAAATGATGCCATACATAACAAAGTCAACCTACTTTTAAATGAAATTTAAGAATGGTAACGTACATGTACTTTACATTGCTTGGAAGGGTACAGATTGTCTTATTAATAAATCACTTTTATGTGATTTTATTTCCTATTTTTTTAAATATTGTATTATTATTATTTTTATTAACCATGTGAATGGTTAGAATCATGGTCCAGGGCATTTGGTGAAATGGTGAAAAATAGACAACAAGGTGAAGAGACCATCACTGAGACATTCTCAGCATAGGTTTCATCTCCCTTAAAGCAGTGCATATTCATAGACCAGAGTAAATTACATAATGATATTGCTCTCCTCTACTTCATGAGACAAGTGAACTTTGCTCAGACCTGTAGAACAGCTGGGACACAAACCATGCAAGGTCATAAGGAGCAGGAAGGAGAAATCAGTGCAGGTTCTTAAAATCGGGATTGCACTGCAGTAAAATGTCAGCAGCCACACTGGCCAAAACCTTATCTGCCCAGTGTTTTCAGATACTGCTGTAAGAATAAAGTTCAGAAATAATCAGGGCTGTGAGAGAGAGAGATGCCTGAACCATAGCTGCTACAATTGGATTTCACCTGAAATGATCTTTACTGATACACCTGAAAAAAACTTTTTTTCACATGGTAATTGTCTCTATTTACAGTGTTTAGTCCCCCTCCCCCCCCCCCTTTTTTTTTCCCCCTAAACTTTAAGATATTTTTAATGTGCTTTAATTTCATGAAATGTATTTATTTATTTCTCAGTAATTTTGTATTGAAGGCCAGAATCTGTGGTCTGTTGCTCTGGCATTTTCTTTGATTTCTTCTACAGATATCTTCTAGAGAATGATTATAAGGAAGTGAGTTGCTGTGCTCTTTTATGAAAACATATGCAGCAATGGCAGTATACTATTTTATAAAGGTTTGTTTTTTTTTTTTTTTAGGTATAAGTTATTCAGTTATGATGATAATGCTACTATGGATATAATCATGCTTCTAGTCCCAGAATGGGCATAAACTTCTTACTTGGAATAGCAAACACCAAGGAAAACAACTGAGATGAGAAATGATGACTCACTGTTTCTTTTTTTTTGTTTGTTTGTTTCTTTTCTTTTTTCCCCAGAGCTAGGCATCTCTGCAAAAGAAACATCTTCCTACAAGTGATAGTATGAAATTTCCCCGTTCCTCCTACTTGCCTTTCCCCTCCATAGGATCTTTAAACTTACTTGACATATTTGAAAACCTTCCTACATTTTTCCTATAATCTTCCAAACCAAGTTTCCAGTTCGTTGAAGACATTTTAATCCTCTGCCACCTGACAGGACTTTCTACTTATCTCTGCAAAATAGGTAATTTCTGATTATTTTTTTTCCCACACAAAAATTTCACATTGGAAAAAGCAACAACAACAACAAAAAAATCACATAGAAAACACAATACTTGAAACATTACAAGACACGTCTAACAGGCCAAAGAGTGAAATTATTATTTTCTGACCACATCAAGTCACATTTTGCCTAGCGTGGGACAGAGAAATTAGGAGTACAGGGAGATATCTCCTTTTGATCTGTTATTCATGCAATGAACAACATCACAGCAATTCACCGCAGTCTTTTAAATGTGAATATTATCAGTACTAGTACTTCCCCTTGGATAGGGCATTCCTAGACATCTCCTGTTATGCTTCACACCTATATGGTGTAATTGAGCTCCTGGTAACTCTCACAAAAGTTTTTGAGATTATATTTATTTCCATCATTTCAGGACCTTCTTTGTAATGAATATCTTTTAATACCTATTGCCCGTGCGCAAGGGGTGACTCTGCTTTTTGCAAAATCTTCTTTGCAAAACACTTGCTGAGTGTATTAAGGTCCTGATGAGATACAGCACTGGTGAGAGAAACCTTCAAACATTGCTTTTTCTCCTCCATAAAGTGGAAAACTCTAAATTATAGTTGATATTAGATACAGCATATTGGTAAAGGTCTCGCTAGCTCTCCTGAGCATGTCTGCTTGACTTCTAAATTCACAGCACTAAAATGTTTTCATACCCTTTTCCTTCACTCCCCACTTAATCCTTAAGCATTTTCACCTTAATCCAGAAGTTTTCAAATGCTCTGACAAACCAGCTAAATGTAAAGAAATAGCTGCTTCTCTTAGCTTTTTTCCCTGTCAATCATTTAAAACTCAGCGGAATGTGTGATGAGGATGACTCAGTTTGTAGAAAAGCAGCAACTTAGCAGTTGGCTAATGTTTTGTGAGCTGCTCGGTTTAGACAGATGGAATACTTGCATTTCACATCTCAGCACCGTCCCTGATTATGGTTTTTTAGTAGTCCCAGGTACTAACTATCTCAGCATGGGAAGAGATTGGTGGCAGTCTGGTGTTCACAGCTTACTTGTGATTCTGTAAGGTTTTCTTATTATATTCAATAGTTCTGTCAGACAGGTGTTGGAGGGATGCAGTTGTACTTTGGGGAATAGCAGGTAAATTTATGCATCTTTAAAGAACTGGCAGATTTAGCTGCCTACATATGATTTAAGGGCCTGATCCCAAACCCATTAAACTTAATGGGAGTTTTTCATTGACTTAGTTGGCTTTGGATTAGCTCCTAAGTGAATTTCCAGTAGAAGGCAAAACCTCAGCCAACAAACCTGTCGATTTCTTGGCACACTCATCTCCTTTTAGTGAGCAGTGGCACAACTAAACTTTGCAAAGCTGTCCAATGAAATTATTCAGACAAATACAACTTTTACCTATAAGTGAAACATACTTTCACTCCCTCACTTGGAACCTCCAGAATCTTTGATAAAGGAATATATTGCAGGATTTCCCCCACAGAAATTTTGCTAAAATTGGGAAGATGAAATGTAGGCTTTATCTAAAAAAGGAATCATTCATTGTCTTAGAACTGGGAATTGCTGAACCATGTTGGATCTAAGGCCCATAGTACTCAGTGTGCTGTCTGTGAATTCAGCTAATAGCAGATAACTGAGGAACAAAATAAGGAGATATACATATATATATTCTAAAATACTCCGTTGTTTTTCAGTGACCTGTGGTTCAGAAGCTTCCTGAACAAGAGGAGAGCTCAATGCATTGAATAGCTCAGTGTATTTTTCTTCCATAAGTTTCTCCATCGACTGTTTTTGAAACTATGCAACCAACCCTATGTCTTGTGGCAGAGTTTTACAAGTTGTCTTAGTGCTGCAAAAAGAGGGGTCTTGTTCATTTTGAACATACCCCTTGCTAGCTTCATTTGCTGACTTTTAAGTCGTAGATTACTAGAGACAGTGAGCACTCATTATCTGTTTGCCTTTTCCAGGAGAGCCAGAATGTTAAAGACCTGTATCTGACCTCTTCCTCCCCCTTCTAAGTTGTTCTTTTTGAAGATAAAAAGTCCTGATCTGTTTAGCTTAACTCAGAAAATATAATGCAACTTTTCCTAACCTCAAATAATTATGAAGCTGCAATTAAATTTTGTGGCCAGCTTGGATTCAATCAATACATTAGGCTTACTGGACATGATGATATTTGTTCTTTTTCTTTTTCTTTTTTTCTTTTCTTTTCTTTTCTTTTCTTTTCTTTTCTTTTCTTTTCTTTTCTTTTCTTTTCTTTTCTTTTCTTTTCTTTTCTTTTCTTTTCTTTTCTTTTCTTTTCTTTT
>CM021774.1:16026618-16127535 GCA_011076525.1 Nettapus auritus
TTCTTTTCTTTTCTTTTCTTTTCTTTTCTTTTCTTTTCTTTTCTTTTTTTTAATATGGAAATTAATCTGACTCAACCTCCCCCATGAGATAGTGAAGAGGAAAATACAGGAGGAAAAACAAATCTCTATTTTGAGAATTCCAACCAGTGCATTAGTTAATAATGAGGGACATATTAGTATTCTTGAAGTTCCTATAGTCTCTATGCTTCATACAGAGCTGTAAAATAAAACAGCCATACCTATTAATATGCTAATGTTATATGCTATGACCATGTTGCTCTCTCTCTGAGTATCTCCACTGTCGTCCTGTCTCTTTCCACATCACATTAACACTCCCTGGGTGAAACCCTGACCCTGTTGAAGTCAATGGCAAAACTCCCATTGACTTCACTAGAGTCAGGATTATCTCCTCTGAGGAGCTTTATGACTTTGCTCCTGACTGTTTTTCTCTTTTCACATCCTACTGTATTCCCTACTTGCTCTTCCTCTTTTCTGATAAATGCTTACCCTTGTGCTCTCATTTATTTTAATTGTGCACTCTTAATTCGGCACCTTCTTGAAATGAGTCTGCCAGCATGGAGAAGTCTGTTTAAATTTTGTATGGCTAACTTTTCAGTGCTCGCCACTGCTTAGGCATTCTCTCCTTTTCCTGCATCCAATCATGGCATAGGTAATACTAAAACTGCAAGAATAGGTGGAAATTGCCTGCCTGCCTTCTCAGATGTCTTCAGAGAAGGTTTTCATATGCAAGACACCTACCATTAGGGAAATGCTTTCCACCTTGAATTAAGTATTTGCATTCAATAGACTCATGATATTAATTCCTCACAGTCCCACCTTATATTTTAAATTTTATTTTACTAGAGTTATGCACAGTTATGGAAAAATAAATTACCCTAAAATTAGCATGTTGAATAGGCTGAGGAGTATTTAGAAATGAGCAGAGAATAATGCTTTGTAGATAATTTATCATGCAGGCAGGAAGAGTTTGCCTGACTAAGGACTTCAGACCCTCCATGAATATATAGTGTAATCAGTAAAGTAAGGAGTTTGCATGATCGAGTGCTAACTAGAAAAAGGTCACAACAGAAGGTTCACTTAAATCAATAGAAAGACTCCAATTGTCTTGGATAGAGGCCTAAGAAAGGATTTCAGGATTTGACCCACTGCATTGCATGGCACAGAAAAAATATGTACTTTTTTTTTTTTTCTTTAATTTAAATGCATAGGCTGAGCAGCTTTATACTGTTGACTTTGAATAGTTTTGAGTCTAAGCTGAAAGACCCCAGAAACTATTAATACCCTCCAGAGAAATATCAGCCTGCAATAGTGAGTATGGATCCCTCTTGTTGACCTAGTTTATATCTACAGAATCAACCTACACAATTCTTTTCACCAGCTGCTCTGTGGCTTAGGGAGATGGGGTGTTAATTAATGAGACATTTGTTGAAATTTATAAGGGCTTTTCCTATCCAGGTTAGACATAAATTATGAAGGCTCTGGCAAAGTGGGCAGAATATTGTTGACTGTAACTGTTCTGCTTATTTTAGCCAGTACTGGAGAAAATAGGTCTTCAAAGAACAATTTACGTGCGTGAGAAACTTGATAAGAAAACGAGATTCTTTTTTTTTTTTTTTTTTTTTTGTTTTTCTTTTTCAAGAAAGTAGCAATATTTAGCCATTTGTTTTTCCTCTTCACTACGCTATTACTATTGACATTTCCAGTAGGGCCTTTTAGTCCCTGATCTGTGAGGTAAAGCTCCCCACACTTATGGGATAGCAATCTGTTTGAAATAACTATGATGTCATATAAAATTAAGTATTATCTGCTGCAGGGATTCCACAGAGATAAATACACTGGCAATGCACACACACACGGAAAATGAGACAGATTTGCTTTGAGTATGTGTAGTCTCCTTTTTAATGTTAATTTCTCACAAATATTCTAGTATGGGAATTTAGTGGCAGACATGTTTGTAGAAACAGCTACTTCTAAATGAGTGCTGGAGAACAGTGGTTTTCTTAATAATGAAAAGCAAATTCCCATTTCTGAATCATAAGCATTGTCATTGTCAAGCTAATTCAAAGTCTGACATTTTATCAGTCAGGAAAAGAAACATATAACATGCATTTAATTAATATCTCCCTCTGAGTGTTTGAACACACACAGGAGTCTATGATAGTGTGGTGGTTTCACCATTCATTTATGAGGCTTTTGAACTCAAGCAGCAGATCCAGATCTGGAGGTCCCTGTTACCATTCACCCTCAACCCTTCTCTTTTCTTACGACATGCCAAATTATACATTGATGGGGCTGATATTTTGTAATGAAATTCATTTTTATCAGAAAATGCTGATTCACCAAAACCAAAATGTTACATGAAAACATATTGCTTTTGATGAGCTTCTAAC
This sequence comes from Nettapus auritus, assembly GCA_011076525.1. Classification (NCBI taxonomy): domain Eukaryota; kingdom Metazoa; phylum Chordata; class Aves; order Anseriformes; family Anatidae; genus Nettapus; species Nettapus auritus. The sequence goes on from CM021774.1 coordinate 16,029,030, forward strand.
AAAATACAGGTGGGCTCTCCCAAGTGTTCATTCTCTCTCTCTCTCTCTCTTTTTTTTTTTTTTCATCCAGCTTGCCTGATAGCTCCTAGGGTCTGCTTGAGGATCTGCAAACTCCAATCTTTCAGAACTTGTGGTCTGATTACTTGGGAGATCCCATCCTAGCAACTAACCATTCAAAATTAAGAGCCTTGCAGATCTAGAAAGCTTATCCGAGCCTTTACAGAGATAGTAATTTAGGTGCTTGGTTGTGGGTTCAATTCTATTCTGATTTTTTTTCCTAGTTTTTCTCTGTACAAAATTTTGATTCATTCTGAAAATAAAAACCAATGAACAAACCAGAGAAATAAAACTCCCCACATAACATCCAAAAATAAATAAAAAAACACTCCATATTTTCTTCTTTTTCTCCAGAATTTCTAGCAGAATCACATGCTTGGGATTTTTTATCAGCTTGCATTATAATTTTTTTTTTTTTTTTTTTTTTTTTTTGCATGAGCACCATACACACCTGCTTCACAAACCATTCTGAAGATGAGAACCTGAATTCAGTCATTAGATTGTTCTTATTGCTAAGAGCTTCTACACGCAGAAAGAGAAGGGTGAAATCCATCAAATATATTCCTGAATTACTAGTATAGCAAATTCAAGGAGCTGCAGCTTCCTTTTGCTAGACCATTAACAAAACCAGCACAAGTCTGTATCTTGAGGACACCGGTTGAGCTTTGCTGAAGACAATTCTTGAACTCCTGTAAATGCTATTTTCCTGAGAGACCATAGACTTGGAAATAAAAGAAGGCTTCCTCAAAGGGCTTTCAAATCTTTTACTCTCTCCTTACAGTCTCTACCCTGTGACTGAGTCTTCCCTGGGAGCAACTAGCTCCTTGCTAGTCCCATTACTGCTTAAGTGCAGTGATCTGTGTGGCAATCAAAGAAGCCATTTCATGTTCCTTGTCAGGCATCGGTCCTCCTGATCTCTTATCAATTATCTGTCAAAAGAAGAGGGTGTTCTTCTTCATTAACACATTGTAGTGTGGTAATTAACAACCAGATAGCACAGGACTTAAAAAGTGGCCTCTCTTGACCACTTGTTCAATAAATATTGACAAAAGCACCAGTAAAAGTATGTCATATGGGTCTTAGATAAAAACAACAAGCCAGAAAGGAGGAGAAAAGCAAACAAAGTGCATCACTACTTGTTTTTTTGAAGAAGCCTCTATCAGGTTTTAACAGCAAATGGAAATTGGTATTTATCAGTTGGGCATTATTCAAGCCTAGGTTGCCTTGTTTCTTGTTTCTCTCCTGACTAAAGATGCTTTCCCCTCCCCCTGCCTTTGGGTGGGGGGCAGAAAGGGGAGGTTACCTTCCTGTTGAAATAAGCCAGCAAGAACTTTGTCAAGGAATGAACTCTTACTGTAACCCACACCTCATTTGTCACCCTGATGGGCTGAGGAAAAGTGACATTTACAAACTGAGAATGAAAGTACATCCATTTCACCAGTCTGACACCCTGATATAATAACTATTTACCTTGAGAAAGAGGGACTGAGATTTCCGATTCTTGTGAATCTTCTCACTTTGGCACTTATTTTCTCACTCTGTCAAACAGCCCCAGATTAATGGAACAATTTGTTCAACAAATCATATTAGCAGAAAGCGCACAGGGTAAAGAGAAGGAGGCGGGGGAGCAGGAAATTTTTACTCATTCATAGCAGTGGTATCTCTGCAAATAAAAATGTAGTTATGCCTGACATTTACAGAGGTACAATGTGAAAGGGAAAAAGTGTAATGACTTTGGGCAGTTGAGAGATCACTTTGCAAGAACAGTAGTGCACAAAAGGGAATAAGATAAAGTTACACATAACATCTAGATTGAGCTTCTTTCTGGAACATATTTGTCAAACACAGCAGGATCTGTCTGTGTTTAAAAAAGAGTTTTCCATTAAAATTAAGCACCGTGTACTTTCCCAACTATAAAAGAATGCTCCCTTACAGTCTGCATTTCAGAAATGTTAGGTAAAGAATTAAAGTAAGTTGGAGCCATATGGTGAATGCTACGAATCCTTCTTGCTGGTTTGATAACATTCAAGGGACTGATCCAACCCCCGTCAAAGTCAATGGAGGATTTCCCATCGACTTTTCAGGACTCCAAATTGGGTACAGAGTAATAAGAAACCCAGCCCTTTTTCTGTGACTGTTGCTCTGTATAACACCTCTTTTATATATATATATATATACATATATATTTATATATATTTTCCTATACATGTATAATTTACACCATGGAGGTGAGAGGATGGAAGAATGCAAAAAATAGCTATCCCAGCTTTATAGAGGCAAAAATGTAAGCATAACTGATCCTGAAAAGTCATCTTGGGTGTATGCTTTGGTTAGGAATTGTAATGAGCTAAGACTGTATTGATGAGTAATTCACTGGGCAGCAAACTATACTTATTCCTCTCAGTTCTTTAACCCAGAGGTCTCTGCAAAAAATGTGTCTCAGTATTTATAGTATATACACAGTACATTATCTTTAAAAAATGTTTCTTTCCAAGTCTGTGATGCCTGTTTCTGATAGCCATGAAAATATACAGAGCAATGCAGCATCATCCCCCCACATGCATGCTCACACACTTACAAATACATTTTAAGAGGACATTCTAAGTTTGCCATCATGTTAATTTATTTCTGTTAGCTTGGTACAGCAGCACTGTACGCTGCATCTTCAATGAAAATTGACGCTCCCTTGTTCCATGTTTCTTTATGCCATGACCTTGGGTGTCAAGGGAAAATATTGCTTTGCATCCTTGTGTTGCTTGAGTCCTGCTTCTCTCTTTATAGCTTATTACTTGGCACACTTCAGAGCACTGTGTACTGCAATGAGATACGCACTGTACAGCTGGCAACACTAGAAATACTTCAGGCTATGGAGATAAGGAGAGCTGAGTCTGATGTGCAAATAATGTTTTGCCCCAAATTCAAGAATTTAAATGTACGGTTCAAACATTTCTGATGGTAAATTGTCATTTTCCTAATAAAATTTCTTCCTTTATGGCTTGTCCTATAGCCAAATAAAGCTTTGGGGCTTTTCCATGAGGATGCTGATTCTCTCCAGATATCTTAGTTACTTTTGTATGCTGAGCTGGATGAAAGGGGAGGAACCAGCCTTCAACTTGTCTGGGGAAAAAAATACCTGAGAAGCCAAATTCATTACTTATTAATTCAACTGTTTTATTGTTGATTCGTTTGTTTGTTTTTACCTGTTTTAGAGAAGAAAATACATGTATAATTTGCTAAGGATTGGAATCAAGGGAATCCAGTGCAATTAACGCAGTTGGGCTTTACAGCAATACTGCAGAGAGCAGAATCTGGCCCCTTCAAAATGTAGTACAGGTTAAGGGTGTTCACTGCCGACATTTCCTGAGCAAGCACAGCAAAAGAAGAGTTGCTAAAGCTAACCCGATTTTAAGTGGCTCAACCTCTTCAACCTGTTTCAGTAAATCAAGAGCTTCTGCAGAAATATTGTCCCTTTCCCCTCTCCACCCCGCAGCATGCTGAGGAGGACCCAGACCTTAAGAAGGCTGTAAAGTGCTTCTGCTGTTTCTTCTCTCCCCACACACTTTTTTTTTTTTTTTTTTTTTTTGTGTGTGAATTCCTGAAGTTCCCAATTTTAGATGGCCCTGAGGGCAGAAACACTGACATCCCCTAAAGCTACAGCTTGAATGGTGACCAAAGATGGTAGTAGAGGCTTCTTGGCAGCTTCTCCTTGGAAAGCTCCACCCTAGCACATACACGAGAATCAACATAATTAGTTCAGAACAAAACGGGCTTTTTACACTTTGAGGTTTACACCTCACTGATCCTTCTGGATGCATCCCTGTTCCATGGAAAGTAAATTACAGCACAAGGACTCAGTTATAAGAAGAAGTCTGTGAGACTTGGCACATGCCATGGTCAGATGGCAGGTTCTCCTGCCAGTCTGCAACCCCCGAGGTAAACAGAGATCAATACCAGCCTGGTAGGAGGAGTTTCTCGGCACTTTATTTTATTAATAGCAATTCTATTCTTTCATTTTGGTAGGCTACCACAAAGGAAAAAAAAAAAAATCTGGCTTTATATCTTGAGGGTTCAAGACAGTATTGGATTTTTTTTCTTGTAAATGTGAAATTTTGTAGATGGAGCCTCCATACCTATATACACACACATATACATATATACTGAAATAAGCTTTCAGTAAGGGTTATTTTATTTGACGGTGGCCTTAAAAGGATAAAGAAAGTGCCAAGGTGGCTATATTACAAAAGGAAATATGCCATAAGGAGGTTAAAAACAAAACAAAAATCAAAAACAAAACAGCTCTCCCTCTCCAGAGAACTGGAAAAGAAAGAGACACAAAGAACTGATTGTGGGTCTGTCCTTCCCAAAGCATCTCTGTTTGCCAACATATTTATATTACAGAAGCAAGTGCTCTCATCTTTTCCCAGCTGGGGATTCTCCATCTCTCCAGGCCTGTTCGTTTCCATTTAGTCACAGATGGAAAGATGGGCTAGAGGTATTTAATACCTTTTGTAATTTTCTAGGAAGGACTAGAAGGCACAAGGACTCTTTTTTTCAGAAATGGGCTCTACAGCAGCGGTCAGTTTGCAGACTGTGAACAGTGAGGGATGCTTCAAGATATGGTAATTAATCAATTAAAAAAAACAAATCTGAATCTCAATGACTAAAATCTGCATGTTGACGTAGGGAGCATTTTCTTCAAGAAGAGTAAATCCTGTATTTTAATACTGACCTCTTCGAATTTTTCATTTTTACTGTTATGGCAACTGGTATTTTTCCTTTAGAAATATCAGCAATTCAAGCCATAATTCCTTTTCCCTTCCTGGATCCTCCATATCACTGGAGTATTCTCCCCAAAAAAGAACTGTAGTAAATGGTCTGTGCTCCCGCTGTACCATTAGAGATGAGGCAGTCTCATATCACACACAGTGTACACAGTGCCTACCTGGGCACTCGAGTAGCTCTCCCACTCAAAGAGATGGATTTTTGGCAGGAACCGGGACTTCTCCAGGTGCAATCACAGCTGTTTGAGTTGGATTTTATTGTGTAAGCATCACCACAACCCAACTCTTTGTGGTGCGTATGCAGCTCAATGCCAAAACAGTTTTTAAAACAAACAAACAACAAACAAACAACAAACAAACAAACAAAAAACAACAAAAAAAAACAATTAAGGTACTGTCCTACATTATACCCTATATACCCTATATTAAATTCTATGTTCATAATTGTATCGCCATTAGCTAAACCTGGAGGAACACCCAGGACCAGAAGAAGTTGTACTAATCAGACCTTGCTCTGGAGTTCTCATTTTGCAGAGCATATGAGCTCAAGACCTTTCTGACTTACCACTCATAAACATTAGAGGGTAAGCTTTAATTCCCAAACAGTAGCATTAGCTTGTGTGTCATGTGAGATGGTTTTGGTCATGTAAGAGTGCCATCTCCTGAAAGCTGAGCTCTGCCCAGAGCTCCAAACCTATATACATACAGCCAACGGGAGAATTTTGTAAACTGAAAAATAAAAACACTTAAATATAAATATAAATATACATATACATGTATATTTTGCAGTGAAAAATGCAGCAGACTAATATGAATTATGAGTAACATTTTAATTCTTTGGTGACATCCTTTATAACTTATTATCTGTAAGAACTCTTTCAATATTAATTAAGTAGTTCCACAAGTATAGGACTTAACAAAGCCTAATAAAAATTTTTAACGGATAGGTGTTTTGTGGTTGGACTCATTGCTCTCTAATAAGGTGAAAATTCTGACAGAAACTATTTCTCCAGAAAGCTTTTTCTGGTCTAGGGACATTCATTTTGCCTCTCTCCTGTGTAAATTATCTGATGTCTAATGGTGACAGACGCGTACACACATACACAGACTGTGATTGCATAAGACTTGTTTCCTGAGTAAACCATGCTGAAAAAGCCCATCAAGAATGCTAATCAGAATTCGAGACCTTCAAATGCTGTATGATACAACATAGCTACAGCTTTTCCTGTACAGAAAGCTGCAAAACATAATATACATAAGACTATATGTGTGTATAGAGTTTATAGATATATGTGTATATATTTGTGTATGTATATATAAGCAGAGTTTTTCCACATACTAGAAAAAAAAAAAACTATTTTCTTCAGGCACCAAGTTATCAGTTTGGTTGCCTGTGCTTTTGAACACATATTAATTTGATGTGGCTCAACTTGCTGCGTAACTCATCTCAAATGTGAAAGGGGACAGAGTGGGTGGGTTGTCATACACCCATAACACAGCCTGGGGCAAATGGGCCCTGGACACCCGCGTATTTAGAAATCTGATGTACCTGTGAAACCTTTTTTCACCCCTCAGGTTAATATGGAGATACTGGTGCGTTTTACACCCTCTTCTGATCAGGCCAATGGATAGAGACTTGCTGAGCTGAGACATAAATATGGCCTAATCATCAAATGTGGATTCAGGTCTCCCCTGCTGGGCAGGTAACAGTCTAAAGTGTTTAAACTGATACCTGCCCAGCATGGGGTATCTTAATCAGCGGCACATTCCTGCACTTCCTCCCTCTCTTCAGTCTACAGAGACAATGACCTCACAAAGACAATTTTATTTTAGTGTTCAAATTTGCCTATATGAATATATTTTTAACTCCTGCATTGCCTCATGGATGGGCACTACAGTCTCTGCACAAAGGAGAAGGTTGTCTTTATGAAGGGAGTTATGAGAGGTCACCAGATGATAAGCACCTTAACAATCAGTTTAAACAGCTTAGAACTTTAAAAAATATTCATCATTTTAGGCCAAAACCAGAAGTTAGGCTGCTACCAAGCAGATTTACAAGTCACATTCTCCCACAAACTGGAGTTGCAGCATGGCTGCAAACACCTGTGGTCCAGCTTGGAGGGAAACCTGTTTTTCCCATTTCTGTTCAACTGCTGCTGGGCACAGACAGTGTGGTAAGGAAGAAGTCAGCAGTTGCTTTTTGAATCTCAAGCCTGTTTGTGGCCATTAGAGGCATATTCCCTTGAAGAGGCCTGGTCTCAAATGAGTGCTTGGCTTCCCTTTAAGGAGGCCTGGTGCTTGGCTGGAGGAAGGGCCTAACACCCCTGAAAAACATGGATTTCGTATGTGCCTCAGATATTTTTTATGATGGGCTGAAACAGCCCCTTTGCACCCTGATTTTAGGACAGGCTAATGGACTGGGAAGGGGGCTGAAAATTTCAAGGCCTGAGCCCTGCCCTGAGCATTCTTCCCCTTGTGTAACCCCAGCAGCCTGGGGTTTCCCACCACGCTCATTCACTCCCTTCTGACATACTGCCCGGCCCCTGTCCTTCCCGCAAAACGGGTCTGGAGACACTGCGTGTCCCCTTCCAGTTCGGGAGACCTCCCAGCCTCCTTTGGCTTTGTTTCCCACTTTCACCACGGCGGTGGCAGCGGGAGGCCTTATCTTCACCTCCCAGCACTTCCCCCGGCGTGCGTGTGGGAGCCAGCGTGCCACAAACTTGCAGCGGCGGCCGGGCCGACAGGAAAGCTCTCTCGCCTTGCGCCCGATCGCCTAGGCTGTGTCCCGCCGGCCGCGGCAGCGCAATCTGGCAGCTGCAGGGATTTCCCGTCGCTTCCGCCAGTGCTGGCTCTGGGCCCTCCATCTCTTCCTGCGAGGCCTACGCTTGGGGCCGGCAGCAGCCGCCCGGCCTCAGGAAGCCGCCGGCCGCGAGCGACGGCGGGCGGGCAGGCGGGGGCGAGGAGATGGCGGTGGCCAAAACCTATTTGTTCGGTGGCCGCCGCACCGACACGCGCTGGCCGGGCTGGAGGAAAACAAAAGGGGGATGTCTGCTTCAAAAAGGCAGGAAATGAAGCAGCACGGGGGACGAGAGACCTATTGGGACTGGGCTGGGGCTTTTCTCTCTTAACCTATTGTTTCATTATGTATGAAAAAAAAAAAAAAAAAAAAAAGTAAAAAGAAAGAGAGAAAAAAATAAAAGAAATTGAACACATCCTGTGACCTCTTATCAAGCCATCGGGAAGAAAAACAAACAGCTCATTCATCTAAGGGCTGAGGGTGTTTTTGATGTGACTGCTGGACTCGTTAATTCCACCAAGCCAGACGAGCTGCAGAGGGGTCAGCCCCCCCCCCCCCGTTACCCCCAGCTGCCACATGGGCTGGCCGCTGTGCCACGTGGGAGCTGTTTGTTTGTGAGGGTTTCTATATACAGCGCTGGGCATTTCCCAGCTGGCCATGGCCCCCACGCCCCGGGGGGCCTCTGTTCCCTGTGTCAGGAAGTCTTTCATTCCCCTCTTATCTGCAGAGCAGAAGATTTTGATCCATGTGTCCCCTCCCTTTTTTTGGCCAGACACCTATAATTTTCCACTCTTCCTTTTCTTCTAAAGGAGATGACATTTAAGGGAAAACAATGCCACTGCTTTATTTAGCTCCTACCTATGATTTTGCTTTTAATTATTCTTTTATGGTTGCCGTATTCATGAAGAACAGCTCTAAAGTGCTACAAATCTGACCTAGCAGCACCTTGGTGATCCTGGTTCACACACACTCACATAAACTTGTTTACATCATGCCTATAAAAAAGCTGTATTCACTTCTTGGATGTTTGGCTAAGCTCTTACATTTTTAAAGCCAGAAGGGGTCATCAGGTCACCTGTGCTAAGCTGCTCTGTAATTCCAGTCTTAGTATTTTACCCATTTTCCCACTGTAGTGAGCCTAATAAATCATACTGAGCTAAACGATATATTTCGGAAAGGCATCCACTCTTGATTTGAAGACTTCACAAGGTGGAGAACCCACCATATCCGCTAGTAGCCTGGGTCATTCAACTTTAGCAGAGCACTTAAAGTATCTTCTGAGTAGAAACTGATGTGCTGTTCTGGCACATCATGGACTTTAATGGACAAGTCTTTTCCAGCTTCAGAAGGGTGCAGTTAAGTGACCAGCTCTACTGAGCAGATGTATAAACTAGCAAAAGCTGCATTTAAGAGCGATACATCCCTCTTTTGTGGTGTAGAGTGGGCCTGCAGGCTTGCACTGGCCTTGCCTGAAGGCCATAATAATGGCAGTGCAAAGGTAAAAGGGAATAGTTCAAATATTATTACACTCCCAGGAACTAGAAAGGTCCTTTAGTCCTAAGCATAAGGACTGTGGCTTCAGCAGCTTGGACTAGGGGAAGCTGTCCTTCCGAAAATTTTCTCATGAGAAAGAACAATGTATTTATACTGTTGTACTAGCTCAATGTTGAAACAAAACCCAGTTATTTTCAAGATAATTTGCTCCCTGGTCTGCTTGAGACAGGTAATGGGAGTTTGGGCTGTCCTTACTTGGTCCAACACCAGAAAAAGCCTCATCTGCAGATATCTTAATGCCATACCCAGTCTACTGAAATATTAAAACACCAGCCTGTACACAGTGCTACCACCAGTTCAGGTTCCTTGAACTGAAAAAGCTATAGGAATATAAAGGAACCCCATAAATCCCAAAAGAAACAGAAATTAAGCAGCATGCTTATTAATAAAATCAGGCTGTGGCACTGTGAAGATTATTTCTTCAGGTACAGTGTTGCTACTGGTGCTTTGTTTTCTGGATAGCAGGCCAAAGTAAAAGTGCAATGATAAATCATTGTAAAACACTGTTTCGAAGATCACTTGACCTTTCAGTCTTGGTTCTTTCTGTATTAATCCCATGCTGCATAAATTATAAGAGGGAAGATAAATATTTAGTTTCTTGCTGTTCTGAACAAAGTCCCACAATGTTTTCTTTACAGGCTGGAGCAATTCATAGGAAACCAGGAAGGAGGCAGACGGCCCAGTTGTCTTCCCATGACACTGGTAACATAGACTGCACATCTAATTGCTAAAACAGAGAATAAGGAACTGCAGAGAGTTTTTTTTTTTTCCCCCAAATTTCAGAGAAACATGAATAAGTAAAGTGGAGGGAGAAAATGAAATAGGAGATATAAGGGAAAGGGTTTTATTGAATTCACTGATATTGTGTCACCTAAATGTGCTCTAGATTTATGCATAGACTTCCAGAAGAACAAAGAGGCTTTAAGCCCTCACCCCAAATTAATATTCAACACAAATTGCTCTCAGAGGCTTTGAACATTTCCCCACCAGGTGCTTCAAAAAAGAAAAGCAAAAAATGCCAAAACAAAACACACAACTCAGAATCTGATTTTCTTTTGCTCTGATTTATCAGCCTAAATTAGGACTGTTGGTTGGAAGATTTTGCCCTGAGGATTTAGATATATTTATGCAATTTTTCTCCTATTTACACGACATTGTTACATTCGAAAGCATTTCAAAAACTTGATAAAGTTGCCCTGTAGGTCTAATGGTTAACTTGAACCAATTGCTCTGAGTAGCATCATTGTTCTCTTTAGCTCATTTTTCCTTGGCTAAATCTTCAGTGAGCTAAAACTGTGTCCTGAAGCAGCTTCTAAGTTTCCATGAAGTTTAGCTACAGTTTTAATTTCACCGGAAGCAGAATTGCACAGTGCAGGGACTGTGAATTAAATCACTACTGCAGATGACTGTAGATCTACAAGGGAAGAGGTCAAGGGTGCATGTTTGGTATCACTCCTGAAAATGGAGGGACAATAAAGAGCATAGAAGTGAACAAGAAGGGAGAAAGCTGACTAAAATCTGCTATGCCATAATTTTAAGGAATTTTGAAACACTCCATTTAATTTTCTCTTGTTTTTACTGATCTTGTTGACATCCTTGCAGAATGGCTGATGTTATGGACTTCTCAGTTTCCAGACTATCAGAATTGAAACACTTCAAATAAGCATTCAATTTTTGCATGGGCTGGACTTGGAATTTGTAAAGTACATTCACCTACTGAGTCTCCTTGACTCTTAAGACCTCTTCATTTCATTAAAAGTACAATATACTGCTGGTCCTGAAGGAGAAAGTACTTCCTGAGCCTTTAGAGGGAGTCCTATACAAAGACCAAGTGTGAGGCTCTTGAAGGCTTTCTTATCCCCTCATTGAGTGTTAATGGGATTTGTATTGATTCATTGATGGAAGATTACATTCCTTAGTGTCTTTGTCATTAATACTTATTGGCAAAATGTATGACATGTGGAAGGTCAATATCTCATCCATATCTTTATTTTTTTTTTTTTTCCTAATCTTGTTTCTAGTAGTTGGAAAAGTAGCTCTGAGACAGCAGCCAACTGCAGCAGGGGCTGCTAAAAGAGGCCTCAGCTACCAGCAGCCAAAAGGAAATCTTCAAACATCGATTTTCATGCAGAGATTGGCTCCACTTCTTCCTATACATGCAGTACCAGAATGATAAAAAAAAAGTTAGACAAATATTTATACATATGGCTAATGAGAACACCTGTCATAGCAGGCAAACAAGCTAATGGGAAAGAGATGGGGTGGGTGTGGATCTCACGGTGTGTGTTGCATCCCAAATAGCTTGTTTTCTCTACTGATGTCTTCTTCAAAGAGTCTTTACTCCATCTCGTGAATGTGCTAGATCTACTGCCCTTGAAAACAGGTGGATTACCACTGGACAAAAGGGAAAGCCACTCCACTTTGAACAAAGGCTCATTAAAACCTTTAGCTACCAGATCCTTTGCAGAGATGTCTTGCAAGCTGGGGATGATACTCATATATAGACAGATGTCTCCTAGGACCTGGGCTGGCACCACCAATTTATTTCATGTTGACCACAAAAATGACCATCACCTTATAAAGACTTTCATTACTAGTGACTGGCAAACCTCTGGAGGTTTGCTTGGGACAAATACCAATTCAGCTGCCAAACGTTATCTGAACTATCTGAACCTCTCATGTCTAAAAAAATTGGTCTGGAAAGCTCATCAGATAAGGATTTACCCTGTGATTGACTGTAGTTATTGCTTCCAGATGGGCTAGCATTACTGGCATAACTGCCTTTCATTTGGTATTTGGTGTATCCAGTTCTGGCTAAGAACCTAAGAAAAATCACATAGGTTACCAAAAAATATACATGTATTTTAAGTTGTATAAATATGTATTGAGCTTCAGTTTTCCAGGTTTCATTTTCCAGTTTCTATTTCCTAAATTGTTCCTGAAGTGAAAACTGTGGGTTTTGTTTGTTTGTTTTGGTTTTGTTTTTCAACAGACCAAATTCTGATTAATTCCAGTGAAATCTTTTGCCATTGGTCTGCCTTGTTTGGTAAGAGTCGTGGTAAAATAAGAGTCATGGTAAATGGGAAGGATGTGAAGATGTCCATATCACCTCATGTAGGAAAGCTATTGAATGAAAAGTCAGGATATGTACAGATAACTGGAATTGTCTGCCTGAATTTTGATGCTTTTATTTTATTTTATTTTATTTTATTTTATTTTAATTTTATTTTATATTTTATTTTTTAAATATGAAAAGAGGTCAGATAAACAAAGTATTCTGTTCAAAAGATGCCTACAACAATTCCACCTATAAATATTTCCTTTGATTATTTAAATGTTAACTGTGTACAGTGTACGGTTACAGTGTGAGATTTCTAAGTGCAATGTTTAATTTAGTCAAATGAATATATATATATTTTTTCATTTCTTGGTTTGCTGACATTTTTTGAAATTGTTTATTGGTGTTGATTGACAACATTATTGGCCAGACCTTTTTTGAACAATCAGAAAATGGAAAGCTCCTTTTTCTTACTCTTATGGAATAAAACAAAGGCTACTGTAGCAATAAACAAGTAACCAAAATTCTCCACAAAGACAATGTCATTGGTAGGAGTAAAAAGACTGTGACTGATGGTGGGCCAGGACTCTGCAGACACGAGAATGGGAAACTTCAACTTGACATGAGAAGTGCAAGGACCTAAAGAGGAGCTGAGATTGGTTGGATGTCTTTGCAATGTCAAATATTCACATAGAACATGTTAGAGACTAGGAGACGTATCAGAGGGAGAAGTTGGTTGGTTTGTAAAAGCAAAATATGTCTTACAAATGAGAAGAAAAAAATGCCTCATTACTGTAAATCAGCAATGTCTACAAACAACATGTGATTTTGATGGCACAGTATCTTCATGCAGGGTCACCTAGTGATTAAGAAGGGAGGAATTCCCAACTGAGAACAGGTCAATTGTCCAGCTAGTTCTCTAGCCTGCCTCTGACAGTGCCAATTTTGAAAGATGAACAGTGCAGTATTTTCCCAAGGGAAGCAGTGGAAGTCCCGTGTCAGGGGACTTTTACAAGTAGACCAGACAAAACACTAGAAAATGCACTGTAGCTGTAGAAAGCAATTCTACATCAGCAGGGAGATGGATTGAATGATCTAATATGGCTCTTCCATCTGCGATTCCTGGGAGTCTATGAATCACATTTCTGTGTGGCAATGCAGCCGAGTAAATACAGTGCAGAGCATCATCATCAGCTATCTCGGTATCTCTCTAACAGTAACATGAGTAAATTAGGCAGACAAATTCCAAAAATGGGTATATTTGACTCTCCGGTTCTAAATCCATCTGTTCAAACTGGCTATAGTACAGTATGCTGCTGCTAATTCCTAAGTGTTTCAGGCTGGATAATAAGATACTTTGTGTCAGGTATGCTATTAGTAAAGAACTAAACCATTATTAGCTCATATTTTGTTCTACAGAGTGTTTTCTAACTCAGCTGGCACATTTTGGATTAATAAAAAGAGTGTCCTAGCTATCTATAGCCTCTCTGAGTTTTAACTTTAACCATATGGAAGGATCTTGTAAATGTAGACTATAAAAATTGAAAATATGTCAGTTTAAGATGCAAAATGTCTTCTGACTAGAAAAGCAAGGGTGGAGGGATTGAAACATCTTATTCCTAGACAAATCAGCTGAAGCTTCTTCCTGGTCCTATGCCCAGATAATCCAGAAATAAATGAAGTCACGGACAGCTGGGGGGGGATGTCAAAATTAACCAGATGTCAGACTAGCCAAACATTTCTTTTCTGCACCCAACCAAGCTGAGGAGGTCAACTGAGCTTAGAAAGGCACTGGATTCTGTTGATCAGTTTGGGAAAAGGAAGAATCAAACATTTCAAACTTCACCATCAACAATAAGCACTACTGAACAGAATTATTTGAAACACTTTTATGTAACATTTCTATGGAAATAAAGGTCATATATAGAAATATTATAAAGTTAACAAAAAGTTCAGTGTTTCACCCTGATACATTACTCAATGGAAATAAATAAATAAATAATAAAAAAATCTCTAGCAGATAGGAAGATATATTTAGATGTATTCATCAATCAAACAGGAAAAAATGTTTATGACCTTACTTGTTCTTTTCATTCTGGTTGCAAACTTCTGCAACCCCAACCATCACATTCTTACTTTCTCATCACAGTTCAATCCCTCCCCTTAGTCATGATCTTTCCATGTCCCTTCTCAGTGTTCATTAAGTATTTCTCCATTTCCTGCATTTGTAGTGCCGTTTCTGCTACTCTCGTGGGATCGTATTTGAGGATATGCAGTCCCAAAGATCCTTGTCCTCATAACTTGCTTCTGACCTCAAACTCTGTGAGAGTGCAAGCATGGGTCGCCTCCAAAGCCTCATGTCTAATGGCAGAAGCCCACGTCAGTGAGATTGGATTAGAAAGGTAAACCTCATTAGATTTCTGAGATTTGACATTACATCTGAAGCTCATCTATTTCAAGTGCAAATAGTGCAATTCAGGAAGAGAGTGCACACATACCTATTTATATAGATCTCTCTGTGTAGGTGTATGTTCACGAAAATATTCAGCACATCTGAACAGAAGGGTTGGACATTTATATGGGACATTATACAAGGCTATATGCCTACATACATGCGTGTGTGTATTCCAACCAGATGACTAAATGTGCAGGTTTTTAGTTGTCAACCGGCCCTCCTGAGAACCCTAACTATTCATGAAGATATTGCAGAATTCAGTTTTATGACATTTAGACCTATTGATTTATTCATTCTAAATGGCAGCATCATTTTTTTTTGCAATTCTTCATTCATTTTTCCCTTGTTTAAAAAGTTTCATTCATCCAGTCATAAATAAGTAAGTAAATAAATAAATAACCAGCACGTGGCTTGGGTAACCAATTCCACACCTTTGTAGAGAGTAAAATTGAACTGTCTATAAATAAACCATAAGCTGAAATGTGTTTGCATAAACTATTTGATAAACACTTAGGAAAAGAGCTATTGGGAAAAAAATCCATCTTTGTATTTTTCACTGTGAAAATGAAAACCACTTTCAGGGAAGGGAAATTTGCACCTTTTCTTCTATTTTTTGATTGGCTTGGGATAAAATGTATTATAAGAAGATGTTGAAATTGATAACAGATTACTTTTGAAACTTAATAGTTAAAGGTTTTTCCACTAATACTAAAAAAAATAGTAACAGTAATAATGGTTGGTTGGTAATATTTATCACTGGTTTGGCACCTGCTCTGGACAAAACAGCCAAACCCCTGTGACAGAGAGAGGAAAGAAACAGGTTCCTTCCCAGGACAAGAGAGCCCAGCACAAGAAAGACACCTGCAGTAGGAGTACTAAGATCTATGGAAGAACAATCAGGACAAGTACCTTTGACACCTAGCTTTTGGCTGTCTGAAGCTGAATTAGATGAGTGCTCTCGTAACCAAGCCAACATGTTTATTTCTAATGTTTTTTGTAGTTGCGACCCAATTACCAAAAGACCTATGAACATCAGATGAACGGTGTCTGTGTAAACCAGTAATAATAAAATGCAGCATCTTTGCCACAGCAGTAGAACAACTGCCAGCATTTAGTAATTAGCTGTATATATTTACACTGTAACTGTTTTGTGCCCGGATTTATTAGAAAGGAATCTACAATTACAACAAACAAACCATTTATAAGACTTTGGGACATAATAAACTGCAAAGACTGTAGAACTCAGTAATGTTTTTTATTACCTGTAGGTTTCTGGATTAAGCAAGGCATACGCTTAAAGGTTTGTACTACAATATAGCCCCAAAACCTAAATGTTATGACATTAGCAAGTAGCTTGTAATTAAAGTATGTTGCCATTTCACCAGGCTTTCATTTATAGGAGAAAGTGCAAATTCTGTTCTATGTGTACTTTAGATATATCCAACTTTTTTCTTTGTTCTTTTCTTTAAAGCTTTGCAACAAATGCATCTCCATATGCTTATATTAGTTAATCTGGTATTAAACATATTGGCTGTGCAAAATGTTGGCATGCATTAATAAATGTTTTCATTTTTTTTAATTCTTTTTTTTTTTTTTTTTTTTTTTTTTTTTTCCTTACTTTAAATTCTTCCTTTGACTACACAAGCAACAGCTGTCTAGCTTCCTGTTCAGTACTGGATCTAATGCCTCTACAGAAATCTAGGTCAAAACACTTGGAATGCATGAATATCAAACAGAGTTTTCAAAACAGTAAATGAATACATCTTTAACTGGTGACATTTTCCTGTAGCATATGGCTGCAAGCTCAGGGGACTGCATGCTTTTTTGATGAATATGTTCCGTCAAAAACCAAGGAATGGCAGTGGGCTTATATCACCTTCTGTTTTGCCTTATGAAATGATAATGCAAACTCATAGATGGATACTACTATCACAAGACTTCTACCTTTTGTCCAATCTCAAAGTAGTACAAGGCCTAGTGGTTAAGAGACTTACTCTTTGGTTGTGTTAAAGTATGAAATATAACTGTCAAAGATGCTTTTTTGTAAAGCACTTGCCCGAGTCATGGAGGGCACAAGATTACCTGCATTTCCATACTACTGGAAAACAGGAACATACGGTATCAGGAGAGAGATACAGATTAACTCTAAAATTCTGCGAAGAAATTAAATCGTGCAAATAATTTCTGCAAAAGAGTGGCATGATATACCAAAGGTAATATTAATATGTATATTAATATGAAAAGTAATATTACTTTTCTGCCACAAATATGCAGGGAAAGTTGTACATTTTTAATGATAGAAACAAGTGAGTAAAAGAATAAGATAAAATTAAAGTGCCAGCATCACAATAAACCCCCTATCAACACGAAAGTGACAGTCCAAAGAAAGCTGCTCTAACAAGCTTGCCGGTTATTCTCTGAGAAGAAAGCATGGGTTTGGCAGTAACACCAGAGCCTGTTGAATAATTAATTAACTACCAATTCTGACCAGTAGGAAATGATAGCGTTCTTATTTCTGATCATGTATTCATCTCCTCAAACAACAAAAAGTATTCATGCTTAATATCCCTCTAGGCTTATGAAGCAGGTAGAAAACCATCTAATTAAATGCTCCTGAATATTCCTGAGACCTAGGGCTGGTGATTGTCTGCTGGAAGCACAGAGTGGCTTGTCCAGCAAGTGATCAAAATTTGACTGTGGCTAATGTCTTTCCTGGTTCTCAGATGCCCTGTAGGATAGAGCAGGGAAAAACAAACAACAACACCAACAATAAAACAAACTAAACCAAACCAAACCAAAAACAAAACAGAACAAAACCAAAAATAAAAACAAGCCAGGGTCTTTTTAAATTAATCAGCAGTTTTTTTTTTTTGTTTTTTTTTTTGGGGGGGGGGGATGATGATACTCTAAGCCAATGTCATAATTGAACCCATTTCAATAAGCTATGATTGTGTAAAAGTATAGAGTTTGTCCTGCAAGTCATATTTTAAGCATCTATTTGGGCCACTTAAAGTCTTTACATTTCTGAATATGCATCAGGATTTTTGTGAAGGGATTCTTGTTGTATTGTAAACTTCTTTTCAGTCCTGTAGGCCTTCCTTTCTGCTGTCCTTTAACTCCTAAGCACCATATTTAAACAGCTGATACCACACTTTGATTGCCTCTCTGATATTCCATTAGCTCACATCACCTGGCTGGCTCAGCTCATAGCTCTGGGCTGGGCTGAGAGTGGGGAAATAAAGAGTGTGAGTGGAAAGAGTTTCAGAATTCAGTAAATTTCAAATATTTTTTTACTGGTTTCTGTAAGCAAAATGGAAACATCCACTTTACTACAAGATGAAAGAGTGGACAAATTAAATGTACAAATAAAGAAAGGTGATCGTTAGCCTCCCATGCAATGCATGCCTCACAGTTTACAGGAAACATATCTGTTTTCAGAGCTATTTCAAATAGCTGCTTGATATATGTTTTGGGGAAAAAAAAAAGTAATTGGTTAAATAAAAATGAAAAATATTGATCCTTTTGAAATAATTTCATTTTCCCTTCATATTTCTACCATTTCTAAGTGCAGTTTTGAAACATGCAATCTCTCTCTCTCTCTCTCTCTCTCTTTTTTTTTTTTTTTTTTTTTTTTTTCCCTCTATGGTTCTCTTGCTGTCTTTTTTCTAGCTCACTGTCACTCAGGTGAAACTTCAGTACATTTAACCCTAGAAAGGCAATAGCAAGTGTTTAACCTTCATGCTGAGCAAATATATTTCTTAAATGTATGCCTACCCATAGTATCTATAGTAGGGTTTAACTGATTAAATTATGTATTTAGTTACCTGGAAAAACAAAATCAGCATACCCCTCTTTTTTTGTCATACTATGGTCCACTTAATAATTTCTCCTTGTCTGAGAAATACTAACAATTCAATAAATATCCCATATTACCCATTTGAATTGCTATCCTTCAGTTTATTGAAATAAAAAGACCATTTGCACAAAACCATTCTGAGAAGTTACATGAGGTTTGTGTAACACATTCTCTGCACTTCTGGCACTGTAATTTTTTATTGTTTTAGCATTTAACTTAGGTACATTTGACTTATCAGGAAAGCTATCGAATTTACATTCCTTTGATATTAGGCAAATGAACTAAAATGCCTGTTTCAAAAGGAACAAATCAAATCATTTTGAAGATGAAGATCTATTTTCTTTGAAATCAACAGAAAAAAAATAATTACAATTTAGATGTACCTCCCTTCGTTCTCAATTTCCTTTACATAAGTTAAACACAAAGGCTGGATACTGACTTATCTGTCCAGCTTTGAGAAAGAGAAGGATAGCAGAGCTACACAGCTAGCTGAGCAGGGATAGTAATATTTGAGCTATGAAAGCAAAGCTCATTTATGTTCTAAGCTTATTTTATTTTTCTTAAATCAACATTAAGAAGGAAAAGTTGAGATATTAATTACCCGTTTACTGCCAATGTAGCGGAAAATGTAATTTATAGACCACTTGCAAAAAAAGTGCTTGCTTAATTTAAGAACTCAAATTATTCAAATAACATTTTGAATTTGATTATTCGTATAATTGAAATGTTGCTCTCGCAGCCTGAATTGCTTTTCTGAGTTACAATGTCAGCAACAGTTAACTAAGACCTCACTCACTGTGGAGATGATCACAACTGTGATCAGGAGAGGAAAGATAGATGAAGCCAATGAACTGCATTTACCTGGATATATTTTACAGGCGAATTAAATCAAGATTTAGGGTTTCTACAGGCTTTAGCAGGTCTATACATACAGAGCTCTTTCTACTCCCCTAATTTTTCCAGTCTCATTAGGATCAAGAACATTTGCTCCCACAAATCTGTATCCCCAAAATTAGTGATTTAAATAAATCAAATCATCTGTGCCTGAAGAGTCTGACTGTGCCTTTGGTCAAGTACTGATTTGGTCAAGTGCATTATGACCAAGGTGCAAATTTTGTACCTAATAGTGCTCATGGGCTGCTACAAGCAGATCCCCTCCTTCACCTTGAACCCAAAGACTCTCTTATACTTTTCCTGCTCTGGAGCACACACAGTTGACCCAGCATCAACAGTATTTGGGAAAATGATATTACCCTTTCTCCGGAGCAATTAGGTGTGTGCAACCAAACTTTTGTGCAGGATTCACCAACTCAGAAATGTTGGGAATGGAGCTGTATATATTTTGACCTGAAGTTTACCCAGTTCTTCTCAAGGACCTTCCTGGAATCTCTACAGGGTGGTGAAGTGGTAAAATTGGTCTAAGCCTGCCGCCAAATATATTCTGTGGAAAATTTACTTTGAGGGAAGGAATCCCAGCTCAGACATTTCTGACAGGAATAATATGGAATGTATTTCACATTATTTTCTACAATTCCAAGAAAAACAGGGCAGAATCAGTACTGTTAGATGCAGGTTATCTGTTGAGTAAAATCTTAATTTTGCTTTGAATTCAAAGATATCAATCCGTATATTTCCAACTTCAGAAATAAGTGTTTCCTATCCATAGTAAGGGGGGGCAGCAAGAGATTAAATGGGATGAAAGACAAATGCAACATTTCATACTTGGCACCTAAAACACTCAAGGAAATAAACCTTCTGAAGCACAGAGCATAAGAGGCTTTAGTGAAACTGGAGAAGACCTACTTTATATTTCAAAAAGGGATTAAGATATTTAAATAATCTTTCATCTATAAAGAAAAAGCGTCTCACCTGGCCTACAGCAAGTCTGATTCCAATGTATTTGGATTTTCTTAGTAATAACATCTCAGCTCTTCCAGGATTTAGAAAAGATTCAGGCAGATCTAACCCTAGTAAGATTCCTATTTGTATATCAATTTGAAATTCTCTACAGTAAGTTCACATCAATAACTTTTCCTTAGTGTATAAAGGAAATTGAAGTTATTTATTAGATATAATAATTAATATATATGTGTATATATATATATATTTGGCAAAATTTCCATGGAATTCTCCTCCTCTTTCTCCACATGGATTGTTTTAAAGCCAAGGGATCCCTAGAGGATGCAGAAGCTCAGATTTGGGTATCCAACTGCTGGAGAAATCCTTGAAGTTTCCTTTCTATCAAAGGAGGAAACTCAGATAAGTGACAAAAATGCATAATGAATTATGCAAACTCCAATGCCCCCCCCCCCAAAACAAAACAAAACAAAACAAAACAAAACAAACAGTTTGAGAAATTTTAAATATAGTTGTATTTTTCCAGAATTTCTATAAACCCTCTTCTGCTATTGTTATTGCTCTTGCGTCTAGGTAGAGATGGATGGTGCACATTCTTTAACTTGGGCAAACAACATTTCTTTCAGTCTAAGTCTCAAATGATTGAATACTTTTTACTGAAAAATATGAATAATGAAAATGAATACCTCCACCTGAGGTATACTCTGAAAGCTTAGCAAGTGTTTACAAATAAGTAAAATTAAAATATTGTAATAAAAAATGTGCCACACCTTTAAGTATTATGCTTATGTTATATAAGACTAGAACTTCTCAGGAAAACACATTAGTCCATCGTGAAAACTTCTTTGGACCCTGATGTTGTTATTACAAATCTAATGATACCCTGCAAAATAAAACAAATCAAAACAGACCCCAAACTATGGGATTTTCAAAAAGTGAGGTGATTCATATGTCATTCAGTTTAAGTGCCTAACTTTATCACAGTTTGAAAACCCTAGCCATGATCGGAGACTTTGTGCACAACAAGTTAGAAGGATTTTAAATGACAGATGAGCTTTCAGAATTATGGATGAAATTAAGTAGAAGCATTTTTTTTTTTTCTTTTCTTTTTTTTTTTTTTTTTTCCCAAATTCTCAGTGTCTCCAACAACTATGTTTCATACTTTGCTGCTGAGAATATGAAACACTTGGACAGCCAATGGCATGATGTTTTCTGTTAGTTTTTTTTTCACACCCTTCTTTCCCAGCTTGTCTTTTCTTGTCTAGTCCTTTCTTTTCTAAACAAGTCTAATTCACTCTTCACATTTCAGCTTCCCCATCCTCCAGTCTTTATTATTCCTTCCTTCTACTCAGCCTGCCTTTCAGCTAGGAAGAGGACGGGTTAATAAAGCCATGATTAAGCTGTAAATGGCTGACATTTAGATATCACTATGAATCAACTGCTAAAGTATGGGTGCAAATGATTTTTTTTTTTTTAACATGGGTTTGCAGTTCTTTTTTGTCCTTCTTATATTACAGTTTTGCAAGGTGCAAAGGGACAAATTGCAAGTTGTGCTACAGCATCCGTGGTCTTCCCCTATTGCATACCCATCTCCCAAGCATCAATAATAAAATTTGGAGTATTTGTGCTTGAAAAAGTAAGGGTGGAGTTATGAACGACGGAGGAGCAGCTTATCTCGGGAGCATTTCACCCTGGCTCGCAGGCAGCCGACGGAGGCGCGAGCCAAACGAGACAGAGACAAGAGCGCCGGGCGGCACAGAGACCCCATTAGCGATTCCCCCGCCACGGTCTGAGTGGCAGCTGGGAACAAGGCGCTGACTGTTTGCCCGTTGCCCATTCTTGTGTTATTGGGTAAAATAAAAGTTCTTTTCTCTGAGAATCTTTGTACAATAAAACAACTCTCAGTCATTCGCGAGTCAGGGGCGAAGAGAAAAGGGCCTCAGTGTAAAGTGCTGCAAACTGGCACATTGTTTCCAGTCATTTTCTCACTATTCACATATAAGGGGAAAGAGGGGGAAAATAAAAAAGGGCAGAGGGATGAGAAAGGAGGGGGAGGGAGGAGGAGCAGCTTAGGGTATCTTTTGACAGAAATGTCAGATGTGCGGGGCTGCCGTGGGAGGACAGGGTGAAGTGTGTGTCTAAAACTTCAGAGTTTTGCCTGAAAGTCTCCAGCTGAGCCCCCAGCCACATGCTGCCCCCGGCTTTGACTCTTTGCCCGTCTTGGTTTTCTCTCCTTGGCTAAGGTGGGATAGAAAACAGCTCTCTGAGACCCGGAGGTCAGAGTGGTCCAAATGCTGCTCTGCAGAGAAAGGACAAGATGGGCACTTCCCTCCCCTCCCCTTGTTGCATTTCTCATGGTTTTCCTAATAAAAGACACACTTAGCAATTTAATTAGCAAAACTCGGCAGAGCCGAAGGTCTGACTACTGCACATGACATCGTATATTTCTAGGGATCAACAGCATAGTAAACAGCCAGACAAATGTTTTTAATGAAATCTTTTATTCAAGAGTCTCACAGGAGGTTTGCTCATATTAGGTGTTTCCACAATAATAATAATTAAAAATAATAATAATAAAAAAATAAATAAAAAACAAAGAGCTATGTGACACTATCGATGGGAAAAGCAACTCCCTAAAACAAAGTAGTATGAATTATTCTCTATTACCTGGAAGAACATCTACCTTAATGTCCTGATCACAGCTCCTGTGCTCAGAGGCTACCTACTAAACTCAAGAGACAAGTGTCTCCTCCAGCACAAAAATTCAACCTTTAAAATCTCTGTGAAGTAACAATATGAGTGAAGACAGGATCTGTGGAATTTCAAAAACAACAACAAAAAAGGTTATTCTTTCATGGTTTCTCTAATATAGGATAGACAAAAAAACTCCTAGAAGACACAAGAAAACTACTAATCTGGAAGAAAGGATAAATTAGAGATAAAGAAGTGGAAGGTAACATTAAGGCATACCAGCAGAAGACATGGAAAGTAACACAACATTAGCCTGATGGCTAATTTATTCTCATGCCGGGGCCTAGATGTAGACCAGTCTCAATGGAGAGACTGCTTGACTCCTTGAACACGCCCATGTTGGGCCATCAGCAAGATACGTTATATGGATTAGTACTGGTGGGAGGGAGTGAGGGCATGGCCATAGCTCCCTAAAACCTTCCACTCAGAAATACCATATACAATTATACACATAATGGAGTCCTCATTGAATGTCTCTTGTTCAAGTTTGGCTCTGTTGTTTGTAACTTAAGTTACCATGAGATTTTAATTCAGTAGAGGGAGCTGTGGGTGAGAGTGATGCAGTTACAGCTGAAAGAAGATTGATTGTGTTCATTCAGCCCCCACAGCCTGAAAATGCTCCCTATTTATTTTATTCAAGTTCTTGTTACAACACATCCCTGAGTTGCCAAGTCATTTTTTTCACTAGCAAAAGTCCTTTCCTTTTCCCTGCTCACTTATGTGATACAATCAATCCCAAGAGCACTCTGGTATTTCACTCTATCTTGCCCCCCTAGTGCTCAATCTGTTTCTTGGTGGTTAAATGTATTACACGAGAGAGAGCTCAGTATGTTACAGATCTCATATGGTCTTGTCTGCCTCTTGTTTTATAAGTGGTACTGAGCTAGATCAGATATGTACCCAGCTTTGGGATGGCCAGAACCCATGATCTGAGTGACTCCGTGTAGGTTATCTCTAATGCCATTGGCAAGCCTCTTTGTTTAGCAAGCTGGTGTTAAAAACAACATATCCAGGGGTTTCACATCATGATTACAGTGATTTCATAGCTTTGTGATTGCCAGTTAAGCCATACATAATGTTAGAGAAATAGCCCAATCACTTGAACTGTCATCCAGTAAAAATAGAAATTATTGGCCAGAGACTAAAGGATAAAGCAAGTTCAAGTACTGGGGCAGAAGTTTGTGAGCCAGAACTGATCCAGCAGAAGCTAGAAGTACATTTGCACATAAGCTAGTAAATTATATATTTGTCCACTCAGTAACTATAAAAAAATGTAAACCCACCCAGCAAGAGACAGTGTGTTGCAACAAGACAGGTACTTTTTCCTCCAAAACAACTGAGAAACTCTTGTCTTTCCTAACATCCCATGGTATCTGTAAGCTTTATTTGAGCATACCCTGCAAACTGTATTTGGCAAGGCTTATTACAGCTGGCCTCTCAAGACTGCTTAGCAAAATTGAAGTAGATTTCTCTTCATGGCCTTCCTGTGCTCTATCTTTTGAACATAGCTAGTCAAAATTGGGCTAAATAAATACCACCATCTTTAATAAGGACCAGAAAACTTTTGTACAAACTGAAGTAAACAGGAAAATCAAAAATAGCTTGAAAGCAACTGTTTATTTGCTTTACTTTTCCATTTCTTCAATTTTTCCTTTCTTCTTGCTTCACATGTGGTGTATTGAGGTTGGAAGTTCTTCACAGTATATTTGTAATTAAAAAGTATAATCCACTCTGATGTCTATGCCCCTTACTCATCAACAATAAACACTATCTTGCTTCATGTGTTCATTTGTTCATTTGTTCATTACACAGGACAACGATGACAGTTTTTGACAGCATATAACTGTACATGTAGTAAGGACATCCTATCAGTCCACCTCTGATACTACTTTATGTCATGTTAAAATTTGGAAAAAGCCATGAAATGTCAGTTTTATACTGAAATTTCTTGACGATGCTCCTGTGCTGTTCCTAAACTCTGCCTGGACTTTAAATGTGCACTGCAGCAATGGAAACAGTAGTGGAGACAACTTCCTATTCCAGTTCTGTGTCTGAAGGTGGAGGTAGACCTACTTTTCTGTGGAAAGGCAGAAGAACAGGTCACACACAGGTTTAGAAAGTTTCATAGAGTTGACTGTGAAGCAGAGACACTTACTTGAGAGATGAGCTCTGTTTAGTATCAGAAGAAAATGACACCTTATTGCATAGGGAGTGGGTGTTGAAAGTGCTTTTTCTCATTAGCCCAGTCAACAACCTCTTGCTTATGTGAATTATGAGCAACCTTTATATCCATAGGCAATGGATTTGACTGCAGTGAGCAAAGCAGACAAGAGCAGAACATACACAGGGACATATTGAATCTAATTTTGTGCCATTAAAATGATCACCACTGTCATTACTATTATTACTATTATTATTACTATTATTATTACTTTGCATTGCTCTACCATGATGTCAAAAGGCTTTAAAACAAGATAAACAGGAAATTTGAAAAACACTTTGAAATTAGCATGCAGCTATTAAAAAAGTCTGTAAAAACTTATGGCCCTGTTAATGTAATGTTGTGTGAAAATTTTCTCAAGACCATTTGTTTTGCATGATATCATGACGTGCACACTGGAGGTTCAATGTGGTGAAGGTATGGAGAATGAAGAAAAAACAACACAAGGCCATCAGACTAAGAAAACAGGAGTAAAAAAATTTCCAGTGCTAAATTTGTGTCTGAGTCATACATCTATTCAGCTGTATACCAGCATGACCTGTGGTTGTTATCTTATAATAGTTCAGCATTTGCTTTGTTATTTAAACCTATGCAAAACTCTCCTTTTTCTGGAAGTTTTTGGGTCAAGAAGAAGTGAAAGCCAAGGGGGGTCAGGTCTAAAACTAGGTACTCCTGACTGGTGATCCTCCCACTGCTCCTGATTTACTTGCTGATTTGAAGACCACTCTTTCATCATCCTTGGGAGTAATCACCTTCATTCAACAAAATGAGTGACTATGCCTGTTACTCCCATTATTTAATGCAACAAGTACATAAGGTTAGAATGAACTGCCATCAACATACAATTGGTGCACTGTGATTTTTCTCTTTGCTCTCCCATTTTCCAACTAGTTAAAAAAAAAAAAAAAAAAAAGGAAGGCAGGGAAATAAACTCACCTTTATATTTGTGGGAGTTGCAAGAAGTAAAGCTTTCCAAAATTCTTTTGATTCCAGCACAACTTCATGACAGTGGCATTTTGACCTTAAAATGTTTCATGAAAATGAAAAGAAATCCTGGAGCATTTGCTATGCAATTCTGACTTGAGAAAGTATGCTATGTGGCAGAACCTCCCAGCTCAAACATCATTGCTTTTAGCAGTCACTGCCAGAGCCATGACTGAGGTACAAAAATGTGCTGGTGCTCCCTTAAGCAGAAAGCTGGGAAGTCTGCATCTGTACCAGTGATTTTATATATTTGAAAGCAAATGGAATATTTTCAACCAGAGCGATTAATCTTTTATTAGTGTAATAAATACATAAAAATAATTGTGGCCATTGCATTGTCAGAGAAGTCCTCCAAGTCTGGCTAGGTCTGCAGAAAAGTTTTGAAAGCAAATTCAATAACATCTGAACTATTCTTTAAATCCAAGCTTTGACTTTCAAGTGGCTTTCACGCATATCTCTACATATGCAAGCATGCTGATGATCTTTCCTCTGAATTTGACATCTGTGCCCAAAAGTACTGAACTTAGTTAACAACCATATAAATAAGAACCTGTCTTTGATGCATTGTCTCTTACCTCTTGCTGTTTTTAAACAAAAGCAAGCATACACAAACACACATCCACACAAATCCTCAAATCTCTGAATAAACTCGTAACTCTTTGTGTGCAGTGTTACTTGGAAGAGCTATAGGGCTGCATAATTACCCCAACTCCCGCATCAGGCAGGGAAAGTTAGTGACATGTTGAGTGAAATGCTACACTGTGTTAATAACGGTTTTGAAAGAAATCAGAAAAGTTAATCATGTGTGGACACAGGGTTAAGAAGCAATGTAACAGACTATTAAGTTTAATATAGATATGTGATATAAGCATATGCAGACAGCCATTAGCATAAATTCATGTTACAGAAGAGCAGTGCAGCATACTGCACGATGGATTTATAGCATACGTGGTGTGCAGGACAGGCACCAGAACGAGGAAGAAATGGGTCAACAGATTCATAGACAGGTCTTGAGTCAGATTGGCAGAACTGGGGCAAATGCAACCAGGCTGCTTTTCAATGGTGATGTTGTCTGAGAGTGACTATCTATCATATAACAGTCAAATTGCTTGGCTGCTGTTTTCTGTGGGCTCAAGCACAAAGACATGAAAGTCTGGAGTGTACATGAGGTCCTTTACTTTGCATTCCTACTATGTGGTGAGGACAGCTCTTGCAGATCAATTTCTGCTCCCTCTTTCTGTAATGGAGATACTGACAAGATCTGCAAAAGCAAAAAGTCCAATGCTGCTCAACAAGAGTAAGAAGTGCATTCTAAACCCTGCTTATTTTTGTCTTGTTTACCTCATTTCAGGATCCCTCATTCATGTTGTATTGATTTTGCTTAGTTACTAGCAGAGCTGAGCAAAGAATCTGTAGCAAGTTATGTGAATTTGCTTTCTTTTTCTCCTCACAGAATGTCAAAATTATTCATTAGACAAATTCACTGAAGATTTCCCCCCAGTTTGCTAATTGTATGACTTATTTGACATCATCTAAATATATGTGGTTAAAACTGGCTCCTGCTAACTATTCTTACTTGTAAAACTTGATTGCAAGCACATTTCCAGAAGACAACTAAAAAAAGTTCAAAACTGTTTACAGTTAGATTATTCACAGTGAATTCTGGCATACCCTAAGAGAAGCCAAGACGGAATAATGGGAACTCCTAGGGTTTGTTTACAACAACTGGCATTTTACCCTCCTCATCTAGTGGTTAGTGCAATGCAGAGTAATCGGTCGGAGGCTGCAACTGGACTTTTGACAACATTTATAGCACATATAAATTGCACTGAACCACTTGTCCTTCATAATCCCAGAAAGTGCTTTTACACTCAAGATGCTTCCTGCATTCTGTGTTCTTCCTAGCAATAAAAGCCCACAACAAAATAGTGGTAGACCTGATTCAATTTAATAGTGGTCTCCTCACAATACCTACAACTGTTTAATGTTATGAATCCTTAGAGCTATGCTACTCTTTCATCAACAAAAGAAAGGGTTACAACCCTCCCCATGTACAATGTTTTTATTGTATTTTGCCTTTGGGAATTTCCAGCCCAGCCTAATCTCTATCTAATTGTGTGTGAGGGAGAAAGTCTCCCATCAGCTCAAAGGGTCATTGATATTCAGGTGAGAGCCAAGCTGTTTTCCAAAGTTTGATCATTCCTTCATCTTCAAGGGCTGTTTGGCATCTTATCACTCACATGTGAAATCAGCTCTAAAAGTCAGTGTCCTTTGGGAACTTCAGCGTGGGCCCTGTTTTTGCTCAGTGTATTTGCAAAGTTCCCCAGATTTTAGATTTTTAGCTAGATTTTAACTTGGAGCAATTTACAGGTTGCTAGTGGTTATTTCAACAAATTACTCTATTAAAATGATTTTTGTCCCTCCTGTAATCCCCAGTGTCAATGCCAGATTCCCCAAATTTATTGGTAGTGTATCTTATCAGGACTGTTTTAGAGGGATATTTAAAATAAGAATAGAAGAGGACTAAATTTAGTGCAGAAATGAGAACTTCAGTCCTGAAGTACCAGTCTTTGGCTGGAAGAAAGTGTTTTTCATAGATGCAAAGTTGTCTCCAGCTATTTTGTGATATATGGCCTGGCCTGAATAAATCACGGATTATTCTGGATCCTAATGAACTCCTGGGTTCTGCATTACATTTGCCTTGTGAATGCTGGTTTTTACACTGCAATTGAAAGGAAAAGGATGGAGAAAATCTGCCCAACTGAAAGGACACCAATTGCTGGATGAATCAAGCAGACTTCTGCTGATTGCACTGTGATGCCAAAGAGCACAGTTTAGAGCCAGCCTTCCTTGGGCATGGAAAAGCATTGGCCAGGAGGACTCCTGGAAATGCTGCTGAGCTACTGAGAATATATTATATTCTCAAGCTCAAGATGATGGCAGCAAAAATCTTACACTTGAAGAATGATCAGGTTATCTCATGGGCGAGGTTAACATACAGCAGAAAAAGGGTTCTCATTCTTTTTTTTTTTTTTTTTTTTGGGGGGGGGGGGGAGGGGGGCAGGCGATAGAGGGGAAGGAGTAAAAAGAAGGGTAAAACAAACATTTCCACCCATTTGTACTAGATACCTTGTAAACTAAGGAAAAAAGGGAGAATGGTCTACACCAGAACCAAATGCATGGACTAGATGTACAGATTGATTTATACAGCACAGATACTGTATAGACATGTTACTACTGAAGTTTAGCTAAGATAATATTTATGATTTAGTACTTGCTACTCCATTACTATCCTGCACTGGACATTTCCATTTGCCTCTAACACACCAATTGATTTAGTGGCACCAGCAGGAAAAAAAACACAAAAATGAAAACCAACCAGATGATAGAACAGGGAAGATTTCCAAGAAAGTCCAAATGCAAGTGTAATAAGGAGAGAGAGCCCCAGTATTGTCTTGTGCTTGCTTTTCAGTGGCTGAAGAGCTCAGCTAACTGCTCTGTATTCCTAGCTTGGCTCCTTCCTCCCCACCTTAAATAAAGCCCTCCCATCATGCTTATTAACATTCTAATTCATCAAAACAATTGGTAAAAAAAAAAAGAGAGAGAGAGAGAGAAAATAGTTATTTCAGCACTGGTGGAAATTATTCTAACATTACATTTCAATAAAATGCCCCCTCCCCTCAGTGTATAAGCAATCAATGGGTTAAATTTAGATCACTAACGTATGTTCCATGACCCCAGAATGCTTCATCAAATGTACTCATTACCAACTGAACAAGTGAATGAGTAGTAGTGAGCCTCGGTTTAAGCGCTGATGGGATTGTGCGTGAGCCCCAACGTGGCCGAGGTATTTAAATTTTGATTTTTGTAATGGGCTTTGACATGTTTCATTTCCTCCGAGGGAGCACTCAAGACCTCTGAAAGTAAATGTTGCTAAAAAGTCATCAAGGCAGAATATTAAAATGCCATCAAATGAAAATTTCACTAATGCAATCTGGCTAGGCCTTCAGGTACCTGAGCGAAAAGGGGAGTGTCAAAGGTCCCGCTTCTTTTAGTGAAACATTATTTGTTCCTCTTCACTGACTGTTTCTCCAAAATAAATTATTTAAAGTCTTATTTCTTTTTTCTCCTGGGACCTTTAAAGTTCAACTACGTTGAGAAGAGAAGTGGGGAGGGGAGCTGGGGGAAGGAGGTGTCATATGTAGAAATTAAACAAATCTCTGTGCGTGGATAGAGTGCTGGTGTAGACAGGGTTGTGCTTGCTGGGTGTCTGTAGCCTCGATATGGGCAGAGGGCAGGCGTGGAAGTGCTCTGGTGCAGGGCTTCAGCCAGGCATGGGGCAGAGGCCCACATGTGTCATTGCAGCACCACATCTCAAGGACAGGCTTCAGCCCAATATTAAGCACATTCCCCCAGAAACTGGAGGGCTTGGAGGTCATGTGAGTGCACCTGGCACCTTGCAGCCTTCCTCTCCTTCCTTCCAGACAAAAGGGTGGTTGGGAATATTTCAGAGATGTTCCTCATTGAAATGGTAGAGAAATAAGTGTTCAGAGGAGTAATCAGGTGGTAGAAAAGGATTGTAATGGTGGGAGTAGGGATCTTGCTTTTCAGCAGAAAACAGACAAAAGTCAATAGGGCATTGAATTTGGCATAAAAGAACAGGAGGTTCTGGTTTCACTTCCTCTCGTTTTCCTCCTGTGCTTTCTTGCACATGCAATATGACTTTCTTGCTGTTCCTCCTGACTTGCAGCACTGGCAGGGCAAAACTTAAGCCCCTTATTCCCAGGAATCTGAAGGCAAATCAGGAAAAAAAAAAAAAAAAGCCACTTTATTAAAAAGCCTAATTCAGCTGAGCTTCATTCAAACTTTACGAGAAGGATGAAACAGAGTCTCTCTGACCTCATGCAGATCCCTTCCCGGATGACTCCACCAAGGATATTGGAACAATGAACTCAACCAGTGGAACAGAGAAGAGGAGAACTGCACCATCAGTCTGAACGCTGATTGACTGAATACAGGCAGGAGGCTCGCTACGGTCAAACTTCATAAAGCTGATTAACACATCTCTGCCTGATACATATAACACCAGGAAGAGGGCAGGCAGCAACTGTCGGGGGAAATGCAACTATTAAAAGAGGGTTGCAAAACAAGGGTTTCCAAATGATTCATAACTACCCTTTGTAACCCTCCTACTGATGTTTGCTTTGAGTGAAGGGAGCAAGCATTTTTTTCCCTCTCATAGTTATTCGTGCATTGTTCTAGACTTGATGCACATTCTGTGCAGTGCAGTTAATAAAAACAAGTGAAAAGATATGCTGAAGCAATCTCCCCAATTGCTCCCCAAGTCCTGGAAAAAAATAAATCCCCTCTGTACACCCACAAAGTAAGCAATCTCATTTCAAAACTCATTCTACCAGCTCCTGACATTGTGCTGTCTGATTTCACATTAGCACAACGTATGGAAATGGCATTTAAGCTAATTATCTACAGGAGACTGAGCAAGGGGTTTAGGTGAGCTCCAAAAATTAGATGGGAAAAAGAAAATTAAAACAAAAACAACAACAACAAAAAAACACTCCCCAAATGACTGCATAAAATCCTTGCCCCCCAGAATTCAAGCTGGTAGAAAACAGCTTTTATGTTTTCTGGGAAATCCCCTGAAATTCGAGCCCCACCTGGGTGCTCAAGGAGAGTAGTGTTGGAGTTTACAAAGCATACACAAATGCTTCCCACTTTTAGGGGGGATTTTGCAAACACCTGATTTGTGAGCCATCTGCCAAAGTTGTGGCTCAGATGCATTTCAACTCAATTGGGATTAGGGTGAGTGATCCAAAAATGTGCATCTCAATCTAAATGTTGTGGGTCATGTCCCACGACATTGGTTACCTTGTCTCCTCTGGTATTCAGTATGCAAATGGGATGCAGCATGAAGTGATCCAACAGCAAGATGTGATAGGGAGGGAAAAGATAGGACAATGTGTCAGGGAAAGAGAGAAAAGTGTTGCAGCCTGCAGAAGAATGGAAATGAGAGGTTGGGACAAAGCTGTTCTAACGGAAGGGTACAGTACTGTATTCTTGAGAGACATCAGAGTTGTTGGGAGCTCATGGTTGAAAAATATATAGAGGCTGGATATAGTAGCCTAGGCTGGGATGTGGGGAAAGAAAACCTAATGTCCTTGGGAATATTTGAGTGCCCTCTGAAAAGAGAATAGAGCTCAGATTGGGATAAAAAAGTGTTATAAAATAATGCTACTTCATTTTCTACTTGCAAGGATTTTTATCTGCTTGTTTGTTAACAAATTTTCAGTTATCTTGTGAAGCTGAGATTGTATTAAAACAAATAAAAATAGTCCCCCTTGGTTCAACCAAGGTTCCTCAGAACCCAATCAATATTTTCTTTCAGCTCACTTTAAATTTCAATATATTTTGACATTCAAATTAAGAGGACAAACACAAAGACTTTAATAGAAATTACAGAAAAGATAAAACTCAATTTCTTCATGCTTGGCAGTAATTTTCAGCAACAGTTACAGCTACACAAATATTTAGGCTGTAAATGCTTCTTTCAAAATGCCATTTTGGTTTAACAGGAAAAAAAAGGAAAAGTCCCATGGACCAAATTATTTCTTTTGAAGAAGTTTAAAAAGAACTCAAATGTTTTGTTAATTTTCTTTTTCAACTTGCAATGCTGTTTTCTCAGTATTCTTTAAGTTGATTAAAGTTAGGACTTCTCAAGAATAAAATATTTCAGTGTGGATTGTTTTTTTCTCCAACTCACTGAGGCATTCAGGACATTAACAAAGGCTCTTTTTCAGCTGGACTCTAAACAGTCTATTTTAAAAAAAAAATCACAAACAAGCTGAAAAATCAATTATTCACACAAATCTAGTATTGACCTTCTCTATAAATTACTCAGCCATCCAGTTCTGCCCACAAATTCATATATGTCACAGTGAAACCAAAGGAAATTGTAAATATGAAACTGGCTGTAACTAGACTGTTCAGCAAATCTTACAAGAAAACACATACCCTAAAAAATCCAGCACAGAAAATGTGGAGACTTGCAAAAGAAACTACGTTTTCATTGCTTTTGGAAACTGACTTTTTGAAACTTCTGAAGATTTCCTTGGCAGTGACCAAGAAACCCCAAATTCCCTTCTGCTTCACAGATCACTCCTCTTTATGGTCTGTATTTTAAGATTAGATTGAAGGACTTGAGAGGCTCTGTTTCCTGATGATTTCTTGTGTGATGTTAATCTGCCCAGAAAAAGACAGGGAGTCATCTGCAACCACTATAGACCACTATAGGCCGGGGAAGCGTAGGAATGGCACAGGCAGCCTGCAGGTGAATTGCTACCTAGCTGATCCAAGCAGACATTCAACCTTTGCTAAAGCCTGATAGTGTCCATCTTTGTAGTTTCAGTGTTGTGCTGCATTCACCAGGATGATGGCAGAAAAGCAATGAGAGATGCTTAAACTCCACCCATTTGTCCTGCCCGATTGTTTCCATGCTTTAAATTCCACATACACTTGGAAATACTTTGAAAATGAAGTGGTTGGAAACCATTTGGGATTTTACAGAATCTCTGTTTCAAAACCAATCAGGACTTTTTTGTTGTTTTTCTCTCTTTGTGAGTTTGTTGTTTCACGGCAAATGGTACAGAAAAGAAGTAATCCCTCCTGAGACACCATTTTGGGAAAGACTTTCAGCTGTCAAGGGGAGCATTTGACAAATTTCTATAGCACAAATCCTCTGGCCCTGTTTTATCTGACTTGGCACAATGAAGATACAATGCTTGCAGAAAGTAGTATGTTTACTTTAGTTCCTTTTCCAAAAACTTAATCAATATTGCAGCCTCAATGTCTCCTTTTATAATTACAGCCTGACTGCCTTGACACCCAAGCATCTCCATGGGTGTTGGTCTGTGCAGACAGAATAATGCAGCATCAGTGTATCTGCATTTAGAGAATAGGGTCATCATTTTGGGGTTAGCCATTGACTCCATACTTGAACTTCAGCCAAATGTTTGCCTTTCTTTGACCTTCATGTATCTAAACTGGAAAATGTCTTTTGAAAGAAAGAAGTGCTATTTATTGCAGAAGGTTCCTAAACACCAACAACAAAAGAAGAAGGGCAAATAAGGCCTTCACAATTTTCTCTTGGGACTTCTGACATGAAGCCTTCGAGAAGAAAGCTTGATTTTTTCTCTGGCTGCACCTCTGAATTTCATAGCATAGACTTCGTGCTATGCGCATCCATTTGGTTTGGGAAGCTATGGCTGACTGACAGTTCCTGTAAGACCCGCATGAAACATGGATGATTGCCTTTAAAAAAACCCTTTAGCATTTATTTTAACTAGCTTACATCCTCCACTCAATATCTGAGATTTGCTTAGGTGGGTTCTGGAAAGAACATTATCCAGGAAGTGCTAACAAAGCACTTTAATTTTCTTCTGGACTGACTTGCTGCTGATACACTCCCAGTCTGTTTCTGAGAATACTGTTTTCTGATAAATATTATTTGAAAGGTTAGTGCCCTGTTCAGGAGAGAGATGAAGACAATTTGTTCTGGCTAATAATGAGAAAAGTGCTCAACGAAATATTTGTACAAATGAAATTTTACGGTGAACTCAGGTTTCCCTAGGTAAAGACCTTCATTGCATTCATCCACAAAAGCATTCTGCTCTCAAAAGTAAAACAAGGCTGCAGCTGTTGTAAACCTTCAGATTTCGTAAAAGGGAAATTCCATATAAGCGCACAGCTCTGATTACATAGACCCAGATCTTCCAGAAGTTCCCTGGTATGAATAATCTTTCAATGGAGAAAAAAACAAAACTGGTTGGGGCATTAGGGAAAAGGTGAACAAAACCCATGGTTAAATGTACAGCAGCATGGAAAACAAAAGAAAACAATATCAAGATTTGAAACTAACATGCAAAGAAAGTGGTATCACTCCGATGTATAAATAAACAATTTGTTGTCTCTCTATTTGCAAAAAATAAAAAAAATATTTTAAAATGTACAAAACAGATGTGGACTTTGAAGAAATGTCCCCAAAATTAAAAAAGATGGAGGAATATTTTCTTAAAATCAAAGGGGAAAACCCCAAGGAGCTTCTAGCATTGGGAGAAGATGGAGTCAGAGAGAAGATGAGTGAAAGAGTTTTACAAAATAATGAATAGCATAGAGAAGCAAAATCAAGGAATGATTTGTTATGTGTCCTATATTACAAGAACAATGAAGTGCATTTAAATTTGAAAAAGTAAACTGTTTCCTTGGTGTTGCCTTTTTTTGTTTTAACCCAGTGACATATTAATCTGTGAGATTAATTTCTGCAAGGTCTCTTTGAAATCAAGAACTTTGCAAGAATGAAAAAATCCATTTAGCATTTATTTTGATAATGACAAAATCTACTGTTCAGTTTGAACATCTCTAACACACCTTTATTATTATTATTATTATTATTATTATTTATTATTATTATTATTTTTTATTTTCCCAAGGAGTGGGATAAACCCTCGGGCTTCCTGGCAGAAGTCTAAACTAATTATTTAGGGTCAGGAAGAAACTTCTCTTGGCAGGTTATCCCAGAGTTGCCCACTAGAGGGTCTCCAGGGTGTTCCATGAAGTCATCTGGTCTTGGCCATCATTAATAGCGAAGACAGGCTGCATCCAGAATAATCGTTCCTTTTCCCCCATGTACCAGTGTATTCCTGCATGCAAGCTCTTCGCAGATATCTGTATTTTGCAGAACGGTCTTTAACTGGAGTCCTTTCCTGCAGCACAAAGGAAAGGCTGTTTGTCCCTCTGTCCATCCAATTTTACCTACCCAGTCCTATGGGCTCACATCAGAACAAAGAGCTGCGGGGGAGCAAGAGGAAGACATACACCAGGAGTAACAATCTTGCATTCCTTTGCGGGGATTTTAATGGTATATGTGAGGAAAAGTAATAAACGGGACATAGCCCATTAGGCAAGAACAAATTTTCTTCCCGTAATTTTATCTTTGTTTAATTGAATATTTAATTAGTATAAATATGAAACTAATTTTTTTATGTGTTCAGTACATTTAGCAAGAAGTGTTGATCCCGGTCTGCATCTTGAGAGGCATTTATGCAGACACGGACAGCAGCCATGCCCTTCTTGTCCCCTTCTGTGTGCTAATAGAAGTGAGCGGGTCATTTGGCATTAGCAAAGGAGTAACTTAGCATTTGCACTGAGCTGAATCTTGCCAGACTGTGTGCATATTGGAGCCAGTAGACAGCGGCTCCTTTCACGTTGATGAATGGCTTTTTTCAAGCGTTCTGCTCCCTAGTTATGAGAAGGGTGACCCGGTCAGGAGACGACTTTATGAAGCTATAAAAAATGTATGTCACTTCGGACTCTCTAATGTCACGGGAAAAAAAAAAAAAAAAAAAAAAAAAAAAAAGGGGGGAGGGAGGGGGGAGAGAGAGAGACAGAGAGAGAGGGGGAAAAAAACCCTGTGCACAAAAAAAAAAAAATAATAAAAAAATAATAAAAAAAAATAGCAGGGTAATAAGCCTGTTTTCAATGCACTAAATAGCTTTCTGTCTACAGCCCCTGTGTATCCCTGTGAGCTGGGGCTGCCGCTTGCTTCAACAAAGCAGCGAGGGTTTTGTGTGTTTAAAAAGGTTGATTCTCTTTGCCTTCCTATCACAGTAAATGCTTATCATGATGACAACAAGGCATTGGGAACGCAGGTCGGGTGGCTGTTACGTCGGCTGCTGCGAACAAGCTATAATGCACTTAAAAAAAATGTAATCTACTCAAGGTGGCTCTGACTTTTAAGTATGCAGAACAGCTCGAGAGAAAGGCACCATAAAAGCAAAGTAGCTTTGAAAGGACCTTTTCATCTAATATTTTATAAAGTATTTTCTCTGTGTCACAAAGAATAAAAAGTAAAGGATTGCCAGGTATGTTTGCCCCTACGCCTTTGGTTTAATACTCAGGAGTTTAAAGATACTGCCATGTAGATTTTAACAAAGACAGCCCTCTGTAGATCCATAATTTAGCATTCATTGAATTTTCCCATTTCTTTTTAGGCTTTGATATGCATATTTCATTGCATTAGACGCTTCCCCCTCCCTCATGCCCCCTTCCACCCACCTCCCAAAGATGTAGCACATTTTATAACTGATGTTAAAATGTTAATTTGCACAAGGTAAGTGGCCCGGAGGATTGAGGGCAGAGGCCTTTTCTTTATTAGGATTTCAATTAGTCATGGGCCAAGATGGGAACGCCCAAGTTCTGGGTTTGAACGCTGCCCTTGCCAAAGCTGAGATGCAAAAGCTCCTGAACTCCTAGACCCAACTACGGGTTCACTTTCCTGTTTTTCCTGGTGGGATTTCCAGTTCTTACCCCGCCCGGCACTGGAACAGCTTGCATCACGGCAGAAACAAGATGGGCTCTGAGTTGACTGCCTGGCTCAGATAAATCACGAACATTTCTCTATAGAAGCTTGGACACCTCTGTGCTTTTTGACAGGCACAAATCAGTCTGGGAGGAACGCAGATCAGTAGGATTCAATAACAGCAGTGTGCAAGTTGGTGTTAAATGGGCGGAGGCAATGCAGAAATGCAACTTGCACCCTTCTGGTATTTTGTGGGGTTGTAGCTTTAATTCATTTGGAAGTCCCTGGAGACTGAATTGAGTCCTAATGAAAGTTCCCATTGAAGTTAATGGACCTGATTCTCTTCTCATTGCAGGGAGTACTTCTAATTAAGTCAATAGAGTTACAATAGCATAAAACTGGTGTATGTGAGAGGACTAGCAGGTCTTGTGAGAGTTGAGCTTCCTAATGACAGGATTAAAATTGGACCCTGAAATTTCTGATCACTCTTGCACTGCAATAAATTAAGTGTAATTGCATCAAAATGCATTGAGCAGGCAGTGGCCTAAATACTACAGGATTCTTCCCTGGTCATAACTGTGTAATTCTAACCTCTTCCTTATGGAAGCAGGATCAGGATTTTGCTTTCAGTGGCTGGAGTACAGAAGCAAATGCAAGTCCAGAAAAGGGGATGACTGCACTTTGATTATTATGTACAAATATTTAAATTGTTCATCACTGCCATGAGCATAGACTTAAGTCAATGACAATATTCCCAATTCTTTCTCTCTGGCAGAGACACACCTCAAATGGTAAAGCTAATGGAAATCAAAAGTCATGGTTACTACTTGCAAATGTTTTCTGTCCTAGGAAATGCATTACACTGTATGGGACAGGTAGGGAGCTTACCATAGCATCCCTAAGACTGTGCCTGCAACAGAACTGGCTGTCACCACCAGAACATCCTGCCTTAAACCCAGGGCACTTGCCCTGCAACAGGAGGAAGGAAAACCATCACACAGCATTCACTCAGTGGCCCACTTCTCATGACTGAGCCCAAGAGCAGCTGAGCTTTACCTACCAGCGTAGAAGGTGGAGATAGTCAGTGCACCAACTCCCAAGACAGCTATTTAAAGCCATACTCTTTTTCTCCCATACTTGTCCTCTAAAACTATTTAAGCTTGATAATGCATAAAATATATATTTTTGCAAGAAAAAATTCTCTCAATTTAAGAATTTATTAACAATTTACATAATTGCTTAAGTAATCTGCATAATTGACAGAAAGTTTAATTTGACCCTAGTTCAAATGCAACACTTATGGTTTTAAATTGAAATGGGTATAATTCATTTATGAGAGTAATTAAGCCATAGTGTCTAACAAATACAATGTATGCTGCCTGAGGCCTTCAAGGCCAGAACATGCTATTAGGATGTTTTATTTAAATATGCCAAATCTGTTCATCTCCAAAGCCGCCTGTGTTAAAATATATCAAATGTCTTACTTGACCTTTAAGGTGCCCTACTGAAAGCAGGGCATTAAAAAATAAAAAATAAAAAAAAAAATCACAGGCTTTCTTGTGTGCCTAAGAAAAGGCAGGAGTGGTTCAAAGGAGACCAAGGGAAGAGTGTTCTGAATGAGATTATCATACCACCCAGCAGCAATGCAGCTTTAAGGGACTGGTTTTGCCTTCATTAAATGAAATCCACTGCTGAGTGCAGTGCCAGCATACAGCTATTTACAACCACGTAAGCCATCCAAATAGAGCTTACGTGATGTAGAAGTCTCTGCGTTGGCCTTCTGTGAAGGACAACCCAGCAATCCCTGGAAATCCCTTGATTCCTCGGAGACCATTCAGGCTGTGCTAGCATGAACCAAGGCAGAGGAGGCAACCCCCAAATGCCAGTGCTTGCCAGTGATCGCCTCCTGGAGGATGTCTGCTTAAGGTTACAGCTGTCCTTTAAGGACAGATTCAGTAGTCATTACTCAGTTTGAATGATACTTTCCTTTAGCTTTATCCCTGTCGACATTCTGGCTGCCACTCAAGGTCCTAGACTGACTGTTAGACTTCACATTTCCCTATATTTGGGTTTATGAAATTAGGGGGAGTTTAATCAGCTATAATCATTTTGCGCTAAGGGTTTGAAAATAAAAGGGTACCTATAGATACTTGTGAATATCAGGCCCTAAATCTGTGGAAGTGTAGTACGTTTTTAATGAAAGCTTCCTTGCTTCTATAAGGCTGCAGTTAGGAGAGTTAAGATGTTTCTTGGGAAGGAAAAGTGCTGAAGACCTATTCAGCATGAAGAAGCGTTTTTATTTTTGGTTCAGATTATTTTTTCCATGGTATGCTGACATCCCTTCATGGGCCTGTAAACTCTCAGGTTTAGGTCTGAGTCTGCAAACCCAGGCCTGATTTCATCTGATTCTCCATGTTGGACTACTGGGCTGACTCATCCTCCAAATACAGTTCCAGACTTGTTGGAGTACAGCAAAACCTCAGCTCCTCAGTAATTTCAACAAGTTGATAGTCAGGTATTAAAAGGATGCTCATTCTCTCTTGAATGAACATCTAGTATCATACAGTAGAAATATGAAGGTCTACCTCGTACATGCTACCACTGCTAATCTTTCCTCTGTAGTTGAAAGGGAGTACAAAACTGGACTTTGGGTTGTTTTGTTTATTTTCTCCAAATGTACGTTCCTAGTGTATTTCAAGATGGACCTGCTCATTTTTCTAATTAAGACATTATGTGACAGACATAGGAGAGATGAGATGCAGGATGACTGTATGCCAAATAGCGATCTCAATTACCAGTTCTATAGATTAAAGCTGTCTGGTATTACGGAATTTATTAAAGGCCTTCCATAAGTGATGAGAATGTGCAGAACAGTAGTTTTGCCTAGTCTTGTGGTTATGTCACTAGTTTCATGATAGATGGTGTTTCTACATCAGCTCCAGAGAACGAGGAGCATGAAAAGTCAGCTTTCATTAAAAAAAATCAGTAGAGATAATCAAATCACAACAGTTCGACAAGTCACCATGAGTCAGCTGAGCTGCAGCAACCATCCTTGTGCATACTTTTATCTGAAAGCAAATGCTAGCTAATATGGTATACCTCAGGCTGCCTTGAAAGAGGGCAAAGTGAAATGTATTATTTTGCATACACCCCAGGCAGAAGAATGCACTTGCAGTAAGTGTCTGCAGCTCAGCTGACACATGGTAACTTCCTACAGTTCCCTGATAGCAATTACAACGCATACTTGTCTAGCCTGTTTGCAGATGGGACATATAATTGGAAAACACCACCCTAATTAATCCAAAATAAATGAGGCCCATTATACGCTTGTTGATTGATTAATTGATTGATTGATTTTTGAATTTAGATTAAGAAGTAATCAGCTAGTTATCTTCTTTCCCTGCCCCTAAAATCTAGTTTATAATTTCAGAATGATTTCCCCTGAAATCAATATTAGGACAAGAAAGATGTAAAGTCCAGTTAGCTGAAGAGTCTGAATGACCACGTGAAAGGGTGAAAGTCTTAAAGTCCATGTTGGCAGATAAGAAGTGCTTATGAAGACTTCACAGAACAGATGTGAGGCCCTGTTAAAAAATACTGAAAGTACTTAAAATGTTGTTTGTTATGCCAGTGGATTCTCTGCAACTGCACTGGTCTGATATAAATGGGTTAAGAGTGTCAAAGCCAGTGTCATGTAAGCAAGAGAGTACATTGTGGTTTTAAGAAAAGGTCACGTGTCATAGAGGGTTCATGCTTCTGGTTCTATGTTCTTACAAATGAGTGGGATTATTAAATCTTCATATATATAATAATAATAATAATAATAATAATAATAAAATCTCTAGGCTTTTACTAGTGTTCAGTCCCACCTGGGAAGGAACTGGCCAGGTGACACTTGGATGGAGTACCCTAGGAATGGGGAGAGGAGAGCAGAGGGGCAGAAGAGTAAGGGGCCTGGGGAATTTCCTAGGAGATTCCAATCACAATTACAAGGTCAGCTGGGTGAGACTGCTTGGAAAGTCTGCAAGGCAAACTGACCTCAGTGTGAAAATTAGTCCATCACACACATCTCTCCAAACATCTTTGATTCCAGAACATCTTCCCAGAATCAAGCACTACTAGTGAATTACTGATTATCATTACTGATCTAATAATAATCTCATAAATAATACATCGCCTTCAGCTTCAGGCAGCCAAGTCGGCAGCATGAAGTACTACTAACCCCGAAGGCACAGATTTCTTCTGAAGGGCCTCAGTTGAGCTTGTACCATCAGTTAAAAGTGCATGGGTTTCACAGCATTTAATTGCCTGATTTGCAGTTTCCAGGTAGCTGTCTAGATAGCAGTTAGACACTTAGGTAGCACAGAATACGTTTACATCTGTAGTAGATATTTTTTATAATAAAATAATAATAAAAAAAAGTTACATATAAAATGTTGCATATAGTTGTTTATCGTATAGGAGAAAACATAGTATTATTTGTTCTACTAGAACAAAACCAGAAGTCATTTCCTGTTATATGATGGTTTAATAAAGTCTTCATTTATAAGCCTCTAGATCCAGTTTGATTAGAAGGGAAAGTCTGTGATTAAACCAGTCAATCCATCAATTGATCCTTGTTCAACCCATTGCTTTCTGAATGTTACTGGCTTGATTCAGCAATCCATGTTTACTATTTTATTCTATGTGGAAAGCACCTCGGGGAGCCAATCCGTGCATGAACTTAAAGCCTGTTACAACACATTATTAACTCTCCACCCTGCCATTCTTTGTCCCTGTAAAGAATAGCTTTATCAGGATATATAACTTCAGGATAAATTAGGATTGGCTACACTGACATCACCAAGATAAGCCCAACATATTAAAGTCTTGCTCCTTGTGTTACTTTGCTGGTCCCCTGGACAAGGTTTGCATGTGAATGTGGATTGGATGCTCACCAGTAGTTCTGGAGGAGTGTCCTGGCAGAATGTGACTTTCCTTCTAACTCCTTTCAGTTCAAACAAGGTGGAGATTATTTTCAGATATGTATCCAGACCACACTGCCATATTCCTGAAATATCTTTAACATGTAAGTAACTCCTGCCCGCGTTAAAACTTGAATAAAGGGGTTCATACCACAAGTTTACAAATACTGGGAAAGAAGACATCATTGGCTATATCTCAAAAGCCATCCACAGTTAACATCTAAAAGGTAGTTTGTTTTACTTCTCTTTCTGTATTGCATTGTTTCAGAACAAATTGCACCAAAATCTTTAAGGCTACCAAGAAGCAGATGTCGCATAATAAGAAAAGCAGTGAAGAAAATGAGCAGAAAGAGAGGTTTGGCTCCTAGGAAAACTAGTCTATCTGACTAAGTAAAATGTCAGGACCAAATCCCACAGTCTGAGGTTTTGCCCATTTGCTTTAATTTTTTTATTTTTATTTTTTTATTTTTTAAATCATAAATTGTATTTTTGCTCAGGCTGTAGCAAATTATTGTGTATACCCACAAGTAATTGTAAGGGCAGCTGACATCATTTAGACATCAAAATACCTGATAGAGCACTTAGATGTGCAAGTGACCTTAAATATACCCACTGAGAGTACAGAAATGGAAAGAGGGCTTTAAAGTCTGGCCTCTAGATTTTAAGTGCAGGTGATTCTGTGTTGTTTCATTTGAAGTGGTTCTAGCTGGGCTTGGAATTTGCATCCCTGCACCATCAGAATGGCCTGTAGTTTCTTAATTACCAAACAAATGGAGAGTAGCTGCTTGATTTTGACAGCTCCTTTGTGTATCATTCTTCACAGAACATGAATGATTAATGGAATTTTCCCAACACAGTCAAAGTTGTTTACTGATGGAATTAAAGCTGAAATTGGCAGTGCTCTTTAGGGAGGACTTTTTCTATAATGTCACCAGACCTGCCAAGCTCCCCTAAAAAATAGGGACAATTAGTGATGGGTCAGAAGGATTCTGGGTATTAAAAGGTTTGGTTCTCTCCAATGACAGTGAAAAGGCGGGGAGAGAATAATAAAAACCTCGAAGCCCTTTATTGATTATTTCCTTTATGGAATAATATCCTTGCATCCAAGTTCTGTGCTTGAATTAAAAGAGAAAAAAGTTAAAATTCAGTGTCTGAAAATATGATGTGCGTAGAATAAGCCAGATAAACGACACCCATGTCTTTGTTACCATTTGAAACATTAGAAAGGGCTGGAGCAACAGCTATCTGGTGAAGAAGGCAATCAGTACTGGCAGACAGAATTGAAGATGGTTTGATGCTTGTGCATCCTGTCTTGTAAGGAAGGTTACATGGCTGTTAGATGGCCTGGAGAGCTGTTTTCACTGGAAATGTACCCGTACAGACTGGGGATGGGGATGTGCATCAGAAGGAAATGGCAAGAGGCTGGTGGTCACGGCATGTAATGACAGCATGAAAGGAAGCCAAATCCAACGAGTAGGGCAGAGCTACAAACTAAAGCATCTAGAATTATTCTGAGCATATTCATAAGTATTCTTTTTCCCCTGTATTTTCATCATTTGCCTTCTTGTCCCCTTACATTGCCAGATTCCACAGGCAGAAAAATTTGTGGGAGTAATATCCTCCCATCAGCAGCAGTTCATCTGGGACACACTTATGAAGTTCATAAGAAAGGCAAGCCCTACACAGCATGCTCAATGTTTAAAGTGTTTTATGAACAACTTCACACCAACCCCAGGAGATAGTTAGATAAGCATGTGATTTATTTTTATTCCCATTTTCCAGATGGAGAAAAAATGGTGGAGTGACCTTCTAAAGGCCGCAGCAGGAGTTAAAACTGAGATGAGATCAAGGAGCTCCTGACTACCCTGCCCATGGGGAAAAAATCAGATTGTTCTGCATCTCTCTTCTGCATCTATTGCACTGACAAAAGCCTTTTGCCACACTCATGCGAACACATCTACAAGATGGATTTTTATGACTGCAGTGGAATCTGGTAGATGGCCAGGATACTTTGGTTTTTAGCTATCCCATATCGTACTTCCCTCATGTGCTTCTCTCTCTCCTGCCTCTAAGCATTTTTCAATAAACAGGCAAAATTACCCATGAGCAAGGCTGCAAGGGACAGTGCAGAGCCAGTGAAGCAGTATGCCTCCCATGCTTGTATAGTTAGCAGCAAGTATGTAACACAGCCCTGCCTTTCCTCTTCTAATCAAAGTGGCTTGCTACCATGTAGGTGATCAGCTGCCAGAGGAGATTAATCTCCCCTTTTAGCATGTTTTTTTGGGGTTGGAAG
The DNA here is from genome assembly GCA_011076525.1 of Nettapus auritus. Taxonomy (NCBI): domain Eukaryota; kingdom Metazoa; phylum Chordata; class Aves; order Anseriformes; family Anatidae; genus Nettapus; species Nettapus auritus. Next base: position 16,074,029 of record CM021774.1, read on the forward strand.
GGATATGAGTTGCTTTGGTGTGTTTTTAACATCATCTAAAGCAAGCCAAGGGATATAATCATACCTTTGGGAGAGCAAAGGTACAATACATAGCTAAGTGCCTCTAATCCACAGCAGTATGATTATCTATTGATAATTGCCTCCTCCTCTTTACCTGTCCTACTAATCTTGACTTTGGTTAATAAAAACAAATGAGTTCAGCATGCCACAGAAGGGTAGAGAACATGTTTTGGGGGTGTCAGGGTGGGGGAAGGTTAAATGTTCTGTTTTGTTTTCTTTTGTTTTAATGCAAAACCCAACTGACTTGGTGATCTCCAGATATGCACAAATACTGATGCCAGATACTCACTTGTACAGAAAAAAGTAATACAAGTACAAAAGGGAAGGCTGGGGTGGAGGAAGGGGAAATGGCTGGGACTGAGGACTGGGAGCCAATTCTTGCTGTGATGTACTCTTACTGACTTTGTGATCCTGGGCAAGCCTCTTAGATTAAATTTAATAATGAGGGTTGGATCCAATGACTGATACTAATTGGAAAGCAAAAGGCCCTTTCACCTTCCGCTGCTAAATTTGCACCTGAAATTAGTTATCCATAGTTAATTCTGTGCTATTGTATCCTAAAGTCAGACTTCAGCACTGTTGAAACCCTATTGTAGTTGTTATTGAAAAACAACACCTTTATTCTACACCATCCTCACATAGTTATAAGAAAGTATATAATTTTACATGTGTTTTAAGAAATGGAAGGGCTTCCCAGAAGGGCCCAAGAAATGGAGAAACACACTATTAGAGTTGGAAACATATCAAAAAATCTAGTGCAGCCTTACCATAAGCACAGATAATAGATGGTGAGTGGTGTGCTTGAGTCTGGTGACACTTGCACTTGACCTGTATAGAGTTACATGTATTACACCATCGTAACACGAAAGTTCACATGGTGCAGCATGATGGTACAGGTGTATGCACCACCCAGTTATTAAATTGAACTGAGGAGAACAAATGTTTTTCTCATGTTTGAAAAGTATCTGTAGAAGGTAGAAAATCTTAAAAAAAAAAAAAAAAAAAAAAAAAGTTTATTTGTTCATCCACTATATTTTCCAGGCAACTTTTCTCTTGAGAAATGGGCAAACAAATAGCCAGAAGTGAGTGGTGGGGAGAAGAAAGATATATATGAATTCTTTCAAGCAAGGCACATCTTGGAAATACCAAGTCCTTGTACTGGAATGTTATGTTCATGTTCTTTCCTGGTGCTGGCAAGGGCAGAGTAGCAGTCTTGGAAGAAATCAGTTTACCTGGGAAGGCCTGGGGCCTGAAGAAAACAAAATTCCTTTGAGCAATGCTCTGTCCAGCCATTGCAAATGTTCTCAGAGTTCAAGCACTTCTATAATAGTCATTTGATCGTGAGACTGCCTGGCTCTTACACTATTTTAGACTGTTCAGAGGCACAACCAACTGCTACAGTAAAACCTAAATAAATAGAATTGATCACATGCCCAGGCAATACTTACCATGGACTGTACTTATTTTGGCTAAAAGTGTACAAGGAAGTTTTAAAAAGATGCCCTGAAGAGAACAAACGATTAACAAGACAGTTGAAAAAGCAACCACAACACCCTGACTTAATGGAGCCATTGCCAAAAAAAAAAAAAATAATAAAAAAAAATCCAAATAATTTGATCTCTAACAAAGGAGGACCTGTCAGGTCAGTAACCCAGAACTGAGGTAATGGTTTCATGTAACAATAGTGCTTGACTTAGTGTTCATTTTCAACCCACAGTAGTAAAAGTAAAGTTCAACCTAACAGCAGCTGTCAAATACCTTCGCCTAATCCCCCCATAGCTGCTTTGGTACAGTTTTGGTGGTGTAATACACAGTATCACCTGACCCCAACAAGGCCACCACACTGTTAACACTTTGCCCTTGGGAGGCACATGCGTGGGTCAGAGCAGCTACAAACTTCCCCTTAGGTATTTAGGAGAAAGACCTGCTCACGCTCCAGACGACAACTCTGCTGTACTCCGGGCCACGGGAGTGCAGAAATGTGTTTCTTTCCAAATCGTTCAAGCCTGGCATTTCAGAGCTGGGCTCCAGGGAAAATGTCCCTGGCTCTCTGTGCCTTCCCTCCAGTATTTTGAAACATGGATGCTAAGCTTCAGTGCACCTTCCTGCTGGATTTTCAAACAACTTGGTGTTTTGCAGGCTTCAGGATATTATAAATATTGCCTTTTTTTTTTTTTTTTTTTTTTTTTTTTTTTTTTTCTGTGATTCTGTAACAATGAGCTGTTCAGGGCATTTCTAGTGCTTGGGTTGTGATATGCTGTGAGTAGTACAATGGAAAGAGCTGGGTTAACGAATCTCTCATCCCAGCAAAGCCTGAACATAGATCTCTTCGTGGGAAAGGAGCATTGCCTAAGGGTTAAAGAAAGCTATTGGGACATATCTCCCCATCAACCTTGGATCTCTATTTCTCTGTTCTTATCTAAATACCACATGCCTTCCCTCTGAAACAGGCATACCCAATGCCCAATAAAACTTGTGGTGTTTTGGTGTCCATTTGCATGAGACAGAAGGTGCTTTGGCACGTGGTCCAAGCTGATCAGAAGCCAAGGGACAGCATTGCTATGATATGAAACAACTTGCAAGGGAAAACAAATCCAAGCCCAGAGCTGTAGCTGGCAGGTGCATAGTGTCTGATCTTCCTGCAGGTAGGCAGATAAAAGTTTACAAAGACCTTGTTGTACATGAGCAGAAACCGTGTTTCCATTCTGATCATTTTTACTACAAATTCTGTTGAGCTCCACTTTCACTTTACTCATCACCTGTACCTGCAGAGGCTTTCTGTTAACCCATCTCTAAATAACTCCCCTCAAGTCTTCTTTGATGAGACTTTCTGCATATTCTAAACTCAGGATGGGAAATAGAAAGATGGGATGAGAAATGCCTTCTCTTATCACAACACCGTCAATGTCCTGTGCCTATGCCACCTGCAGGTAAATTAAGATAAAGCTGAAGGATGTGGCCACCTTCTGCATGTCTAGACAATCTGCATAGTTTATCTTATCCAAACAGGCAAGTCTGAGACACTTGAGGCAAAAGATTTTGGGGTGAACTTCTAGTTCCTTTCAGTAGCTCTTCACATCTCACCTTAACCTCAGTCTTCTTCTCTTTGTATATTTATTGATTTTGAACCCTTAGTTAATGGAAATTTCTAAGATTTCACTTGGCATGGAGGACACCCCATATGGGCAATGCACCAAAGAGTGAAGTGTTTCCCAACTCCATTTCAGAACAATTTATCTGGGAATCACTGGCAGATGCTTTTTCCGCTATGATCAGACATTTTGACACCTCATAACAACAAATATCCTTTCCCTTGGGTATCATGTTTGTTATTTAACTCTATATATTTCTCCATTTCTTGGTGTTCTTACACTGAATGACCAAAGGATGATAATATGATAATAACAATAATAGTTTTAATAAGAATAATAGAAATCAAACTTTTTTTTTTTTTTTTTTTTTTTTTTTTAAGATACAGCATTGTTCCACTTGACTGGCTATAACAGACTCAACTCCTTGAAAGTAATGGAATTACACTGCCAGTACAGTTCACTGGTCTGCCTCATTTTGGAAAATTCATCTCTCTTAATCTCTCAGCCACAATGAAGCTCAGAATCAGTCGCTAAGCCATGGGAGCTCAGCGTTGTAACCCAGCAGTCCCAAATCTCAGCTGTGCCCTGAAAGGACCAAATACTCAAATTGGCATAATGGGAACAAGGTTCTGTTCAACTGTGTGATCTAAGTATTTCTTTGGGAATAAAAGTGAAATGTGACGTCGTGATTCAAATCAGAGGGAAATTACCATTTTATGATTTCACTAAGTAAGTGCTACTGTACAAGAATGCTCACTTTTATTTGATTGATATTTAAATGATTGCCTTACCCTATGGAGCTGTTCTAACAATGGACACTCAAGACTTCATAGTAATTTTACAAATCTGTCCACTGAAGCAGTGATTTCTTTGTCTGAAATCCACCTAGGGTTCAGAAATCCACCTGTTTAAAAATTCAACCAAAAATTCAGTAAGTCCATCTTCCTGTATCAGAGTTCAGGTATTTATATCATAGAGCTCACAACTAGATACCACTAAATGCTGATAACAGTACCATACTAGCTTGAAATAGCCTATTGTCTATACCTGCTGATAAAAACCAACATTTTCACCTACAAAACGTGCTGAAACTTGGTACCCAGACTTTAAAAGTACAAACTATTGCTTTTCCACACATATACAAGAAGCAGATGATTTCAGAGGATTTGGATTTTTAACAGGAATACTGTACTAACACATATTCCCCAGACACAGAGGACAGAATTTCCTCAGGCAGACAGCTATCTGGGGACTTTCCCTGCCATGTCTTACACCGTGTGCATGCTCTAGGAAAGGAGTCACATTTAGCACAGTACAATTTACCTGCATGATTAACCATTGACGGTGGTTTTGGATGTCTAATCAGATTATATTGGGTTTATGTACAATTTCCTAAGTAGGCCGACTGATAGATTGATCAAGGGTAGATGGGATCTGACAGCAGAATATTATGGCAGAATTCTTCCAGTGATGGATGAGCCCACCTTGACACAAACTCCAAAGCTTCGCCTCTTAGTAATAAATCTCAGCATGAAGTCATCTGTCTCTGACCTGAAGCTCGAAATCAACGACTCAGGATACTGAAGTTTCATAGTCTTTATGAACATTTAAGTTGGCTCAATGGCATAAATACACACCTCCCGCATTCAATCTCTTTAATGGTGGCAGGCCTTATAATGTTGGGGGGGTTTGTTTGTTTGGTTTGTTTGTTTTATAAAAGGTAGCGACTCATAATGATTCTCTCACCAGCCAAGGAAATCACTGCTAATAGATTACATTCTGCACAATGCTTAATGAGCCGTGATTGGGAAAGGAGATGTGAAATGGCACTTTGGATTGATTTAGCAAGGATTCAGTGAAGGCAATGCCACGACTTCACAAATAGCAGTAGGTTTTACGTGGTGTCATAGAATTATATAACAGGCACCTCAAGTAAAACCTACAAAATGTCTTGCTGGCTTGGGAGATTAACTTGCATTTTCAAAGCCTATTTAAAACAAGATTCTGAAATATGCAGGTAGTTACCCAGAAGGCTTTTTCAAAGCAACAGCTTGAGTAACTTTCAGTAGGAGATGATTGGATAGGTTTAAAAAACAAAACAAAAAATTTTCCCCCAAGCCCACCTGCAAAATCTCCTGCATCCCCGGAACTCCAAAAATTGAAATATCTCATTCCTTTCTTGTAAACTACAGTATGCACAGAATATTTGATGGCTCGATGTGGTGTTCACACCATCCAAAATTAATAATTTAATTTGCCTGAGACTTGATCCAAAGCTACTGAAGATACTGTGGCACTATTTCTTTGTGGTATTTAAGCACCTAATTCTTATCAATTTCAACAGGAGGTCAAGGTTTAGTTCTTTCAAGGATCCAGGTGCATGAGTCCTCATGAGACCATGTTTACATGCACTCGTAATGTAAAAATGTGAGGCTGTGTAATAGAAACCCTCTGAGCTCCCTGTGCTTGGTAGACATCCTGGGTACCCACTGCAGCTCACTGAATTAATTGAGTAATGCTTTCAGGTGACCTACTGTAGAAATTTTCATCTGACGGAGCCAGGAAATGGGGCAGCTAATAGACCATTTTGGAGTATTGTAAGATCACAGTAATCTGATATTTAAGGAGGTTAATATAATACTAATTGAGGCCTAGGTGAAGAGTTCATATGACAGATGAACCCACCTGAATTTTGAGAGCTTGAACAGCCAGATTCTTAACCCAGATTCACCACTGCTTTGAGTGTTTTTGCTCTTTAACTAGAAAGGAAAAGAAACATCAGGAGACTGCTGTAATTGACAGCTTTTTCTGACTAACATTCTTGACTGCATCTTCTGGGTTCATGATTGCTGATAACATACCAATGTCATGACCAATGAGAAAAATCAACTTGTAAGACCAAAATCACCTCCTGACTGACTCTGGTAGACCTAACTGCACACTCCAAGATTTTATTCTTGCTAAAATCAAAGTCTAGAAACTGACAAAGCTGCATTATTGTCAACCCCTGTAGGGAGGCCAGGAAAGTAGGAATAACAGTTAAGATAGCCCTGCGTGAATAATTCATAGGGAATAATTTATTTGATGAATCGACCCTTTTTTTTTTTTTTTCCTCCCTGTCCATGGCCCTGTCCACAAGCAGCCTCTGATTTTTCTCCTCTGTTGTTACTCAAATTGAAAATATCTACTGAATAATTTCTAAAGGATAATTCTTGTTCTGCAAATTTGTCCCTGAGCAGTTCACTGTGAACATTCAGTATCTGAAATTCCAGGGCTAGTCAGACACACAGGTCTCATGGTGTTATTCCCGTTCTTTGCATAAAGAGCATATACATATGAAACAGTGCATTTTCCACTCTAGCTACTGGAAGTTATGAGCCCTTTAATGTAGTGTTAAGCTCTGTAAGGTTCATATTTGATTTTAAGGCCCCAGTTCTGATTCACATGAGATAAATAACATGTGTAATGAAAGGAAATAAGGCTTTTTGTCAGGGATTTTCTTATCCCCCTGGAGGTACCTCCCAGTCAAATCCACTAGCTGCCCAATGAGACCTTAAGAAAGCCATGAGTGAAGGGGAGCAAATTCAGATTGTAAGTGGAAAAGAGGGCAAGCCCTGGCTACTTTCCCCAGCACCTCAGTGAGGAGGGCACACCAACATCTTCACTCCACCCAGAGCTGGCTGAAGCTTTCAGGGCTTGCTGAGCCCTCTGAGGCTGATCTAGGAAAGCTCTGACACTGCATACAGCACCTTCCTCATATTTCCGAGGAAATGATATGCAAAACTTTGCATTTTCAGTAATGTAAAAGCCCTGCCAGTTATTTTACAGCTCCCACTCTGTTTTTTTGAATGGTTTGGTGCAAAGCAGATCCTCAATTCCCTTTGAAGCATGATTTTGTTTACTTGCTCCACTCATTATGTTCTACACTCATGTAAGGTGACTACGAGACTGAGTGCACATTGACTTTCAGAATCAGGGAAAAAAAGGGAGCAAGACAGAGAGTTAAAAGTTTCAGCCATAAAAGCATTTGACACATCTTTCTGTCTCTTTCCGTCCATGTAATCAATCTTCTAAGTTTCCAGGAGCAGCTGAGATTTTTAAAAACAGCTGTAATCTGTGGTCATTGATGGTGGAGTAGATTGTTTGCCAAACTATTACCATAACTGTCAACCGAAATCAGAAAAATAATCTCATTGTGCTGGACAGATGCCTTTCCTGCATTATTGATATAGTCACTCCAGAGTAATAGAGAAATATAAAGCATTGTTCTATTTACAAAAGGAGATTGGCCAAGTCCTTGAGAGTGAGCAGGAGGGACAGGCACTTAAAGGAAGTGAGATATAGTCAACTCAGTAAAAGTTATGTGTCAGGGTCATGTGGCCTCCATAGTCAGCAGTAGAATCTCAGTTTTCAATAGCTTTTCCTCTCCTTTCTCACTTTCAGATTTAGCTCCATAGCTTAATCTCTGACTAAATGAGCTTTCCAGGGTTTCTGTGCAGCACCGTGGAATTCACCCAGCTTTTCCCCCTTTCCTCTGGCTGCCAGCATGACAACCCCAAATGCATCTCAGGGACTGCTGCATTTCCAGAATATGCAAAACCACTTCATCTTCACCGCGCACCTCTGTGTAGCATGGATAAATCAGGTCAGTGCTGCCCACTATAATACAAGAGAAATTTGTTTGCTTGCCATCAAGATATCTCAGAAAACACTTCGCAAAGCAATGTACTAAATATGAGCATTGCAGCAAATCTTTAGGCAGATGGAGCAGCCAGCCTGCATTTAGCCATAGCGCCCACAGAGTCTCTTGCTGTTACTAATGTTTGTATATAGAGAGGGGCCCAATTTTGCCTTGGAATCTGCTACAGTGAACCGATAACCCCAAGATCCCCATTTATAGCACAAATGAATAAATATCTGTATATTCAGAGGACTGGAGCTTCTATTTTCATTTGAACACCATGCAGGGGTCAGGCACAGTGAAAGTCCCGTGATCAGCTGAGGACAGATCTGGGAGATACACGGTCTCCTCCTGTCTTTTTTTTTTTTTTTGGAAGGTTTTCTGATTTTAAAAATTACCTCACATTTCACTGCAGGGAAAAGTTTCTTTTCTCATCAGCTTTTGAAAACACAATTAGATTTTTTTTTCTTTTTTTTCGAGCAGGAATTATCTAAGGAAGTAGCCCTCTATTTAACTTGAAAAGAGAAATTAGCTTTTACAAAATTACAGCGGTATTTAGCTTATTCTTGTTCAAAAGCAGCTATGTGAGATCCTAGCCTCATTTTTGAAGCAACAAAAGTACTTTTCGGCAGCTTGGTGTTTTGAGGCAACACATGGCTTTTTTCTTTCTTTCTTGTGATAAAAACATACAGATGCAATCTTTGTCTCAGTACAAATAAAAAAGATGGAAATAAAATCAGTTCATCAAATTTGGCATAATGAGAATTATTGTCATGCTATAAAAATAATTTTAATAACACCAACAACAAAATTGCTTTTGCCCCAGTTTTAGTGAAATGTCTGTGAAAGAGCCACCCTAGTGAAGCAAATGGATTCTCTGGTCTGATGTGTGAAATTCAGCAGTACATGGAGGAAAAAACACAACCAACAGCAGGGCTAATTGAAGGACAAATTCTTCCTGGTTACTACCAGTCGATAAATAGCTTGGACTCATCATGCAGATTGTAAAACATTTGTAGCTTTCAAATCAGAACAACTTTTTGTGAGAAAAATGCCTTCATGCAGAAGGACAGACTGTAGTCAGGAAATGAGTGCATGAAGAACCCTTGACACTGCATTTGTCTTGACACATGCTCTTCTGCTCTGAAGTTATGCACTGGGTACCTAGATGTTCTGAATCCCTTAGCACACAGCATGGACAAGAGATTTGACCCAAGTCTTTGGTGCATTACAGCACTAATTTATACCTATCTCCAGCACACGAGTGCACACACATGCACACAAGCAGATAGCAAGACCAATAGCATTTTTAATTGAAAAGCATAAGTTTGGCCTGCTAAATCTATTAACGTTTTGTTTTAATAAGGAACCCAGCTGCTTCCTGAGATTTTGCAGTCTGGGTTTCAGAACTTTAGCTGTACCGAAAATGAGTCTCAAGTGAGTTGGTTTGAGTCTTTCAGCTCAGCATTTTTACAGACTTTTTGGAAGAGAGATGTTTCAAAAACTTTCCACAGCACACACAAACCCTCCTGTCCTTGGTTTGCCTCATGGAAGGCAAAATTATCCCCCCTCATCTTCACATGCTTCTTAAATTCAGATGAAGTTTCTCCATCCTTAAAGAGAGTAATTAAAATCCACTACTGGTCTTAAACATACTTCTCAGAGAGGATCAAATGGGACTAAATTAAAATATATTTTTGCCACCCAGAAACATCCCTTCCCTAGTGCAGAGAGTGCAGTTAATTAATTAGACTTCCTGGTAAGTAATGCCACTGTTATTTTCTTTTGTCAAGTACCTGAGAGTTAAATTCAGGGAGAAGCATGCCAGATTTAAGGACCCAGTCTTGGGGCTCAGAGAAGTTAAGCAATAAATGTGTCCTTTTCTTGGAACAGTTATTTAATCAGATCACACATTAATGAACTTCAGGGCACTCTGGCACTCACTCCAGCTAGGTTTGCATTGCCACTGCTAGCCAGAGAAGCACTTAACTGAGAAAACACACACTGTGCTGGTGACAGTGCACGGTCACTTAAGAGCGAGGCATCCTCCCAAAGCACCGAAGTTTTTCCAGCCTTCATATAAGGCTACCTTTTATGATTTTTTTTTTTTTTCCCCTTCCTTTTCCAACCCAGTGCCACTTTCAGAGTCTGGTACTGTGAAAGTGTATCTACCTAAGATACACTTATCTACCTATCTACCTAAGACTCCAGCCCATGGAAAAGTTACGAGAGAGAAGGAAAGTCAAGTGAGGTAGCAATGCATGTCATCTCATGTGCTGTTAGAAGGACAGAGAAGCCCTGGTTTCAGCTGTATACACTATTTCTCACAGACAGTTCCTGGTTTTGCTCTTATTTGGATGCCCAGGTTTTCTAAGCATTACCCTCTGAGGGGAGAGGAATTAGCTATCTGATGGCCTTTTCTATTCAACCAAAGGGAAAGCTGGCATAGGATGTCTTTCTCTTCAGCTTTACATCAGCTACTCAGAAAAACTTTCCAGATAGCTCAACTCATGACATTAGTTTATTTTATCAATCTAGCTTTGATTCACTTATAATAAACATGTCAGCAAAATTTTTGGACATACTCAATAATAAAACAGAAAACTAAGCTCTCACTAGTTTGTCAGAAAATGAGGATTGCTTTCTCAAAAAAGTATTGTTAATATAGATACTGAAATGCTTTTATATATATATATTCAATATTTCATTAAAGAATTTCAGCCTCCTCAAGCAGAGAGACCTCTCAAAGAAAGAAGTTCCCCACCTATAACAAGTTCATGCAGACCAAAAGCAGTCAGCCAGTCCTAGGATTTCATAAAGTCCCCTTAACGTATGGACACAGATTTAAGGTCTTTCAGTGTTGTGCCCCCCCCCCCCCCTTTTTTTTTTGTCGTGATACTCATGTCTTGTCTTTTAACTCCGCTCCTGATGTCATGGAATTACATGAGATGCTCAGACTACATTAAAGATCTCTAGTTTGTACATGGGAAAATGGAAATTTGAAATCTAAAAAATATTTTTTGTATAAATCTGAATTCTGTATTTCTTTTCAGGAAAAGTTATACCTTAAATCCAACCTAAAATCTTCCAAATGCAGATTTAAAAATGTTTATTTGGCATGTCAAATTCTTAATCAAATAATGGAAAAAAAAATCCAGCAAGGTTTTTTTTTTTTTTTTTTTTTAATCAGTTATCTTTAAACAATAGCATATTTTGAAGATGGTAAGAAGGCAAAGGAGGGAATGACTTGGCCAGCTCTAACTGTAATCTAGAGCAAGCCCAGTGAAGCTCTGAGTGGTACATTGTCTTTGGGCTCCAAAACAATTTCCAGACATTGCTCCCCAGACCAGTCTTAATTAACATTGGTGCTGCCAGTTCTCACTCACTAGGACACTTCATGACTTTCTTACCTCTGTCTTGCTCTGAAGTCCCAGCTGCTCAGTCCTGCAGTTTGCCAGTGCTGTGCCTGGGGAAACTTGATCTACGAAGCCTACAACAGTATCAAAACAGGCCTGGGGAAAACTGGGGACTGGAAGAGACACTGAGTAAGGTCTTGGGTTCCAACAGCTGTTTTCAAACAGCAGTGACAAAGCTTTGAGTTAGGGCACTGAACACATCTGAAGCTTGCTTAAGTTAAAAAGAAGAAAAAAAAGCCCTGCTGATTTGAGAGTGCTTGGAGGGAGGGCTTCTCTCACACATTTATTGCAGTGCAGCTGAGATTCCCTCCTGATAGCACTCTCCTTTCTCCCTTCTCCCACAGGGCTGCTCTGCCACCTTATCTCAAGTCCTTTTTGGCTTGTTTACTAAATCTTCAGTCTGCCTGCTCAGGGTTAAGTACCCTCAACTTTGGTATGATCCCCCACCACATGCTTTGGTTCTAGGGTTAAGTCATAAGTAGAAGAGTCCTTAAGCCTCAACAAGCAGATTGCAAACTCTGTAAACAAGCTGAAGAAAAGAAACTTAAGAAGTCCAAGTCTCCAGCCACATAGGCATGAAAAGCACTTTATATAATATGTATTTACAAGGACGTTTTCAGTGACTGTGATGATTTACAGTATGTTTTATATCTTTTTAATTTTTACCCTTCCACAACTGTTCCGAGTCAAAGATAGGTTTATCGTGTACCATTTTGCCCATATTTAACTCCATAATCTTACTAGTTAAATACTGAGAACCACTATGCAGAACTGCTTGTTTTTTTTGCAAAAAGAACAAATGTCAAGGAAAGTTAAGTGAATTCTTTTCAAAAATGCCTTTCTGCAACCTATCAATATAAATGTTCCAGAGGTATATTGGATAAAAACTTACATAATCCTGGGTATATTTAGAGTTTCCATGGAAACCATTTATTTGACAAAAGAACAACATTGCTCTAGGTTATTTGTAACTCACACCTGGTCAAGTCCAGCTCAGGACCAGGAGATGACACTGACAACACCAAGGGTATCGACTTGGCTGATTTCAGTTTCTCAGCCAGAATAGGAGCCCAGTAATGGTCTTTCGTTATCCGTAAATGAAGACAATAACTGTGAAACAGTTTAGGTAATCTGGCCCCTGGAAACATCCAAATGCCAGCCTACCTGCCTGCCCCCCTTTCAGTGACCCTTCTGGTTATGGTGTTTCTGTAATAGGGAGTGAGTAGGCAAGGCCTCAGTTCTCCATAAGTGAGCATGCATATTCCACATGTTGCAGGTTTTCCCTTGAGTGTAAGCTGCTCTTCCAATAAATGCTGTTTCAACAGCAGTGTTGCAGCTTACCAGGAACTGCTCCCAGTGCAGGGTGCCTGCATCTGTGCATCTGCAGATTTGCAGTCCTAATTCTCACACCATTCATCTTCCCTTCTTTTACTCAATTCTTCCAGACAAAAGGGGAGGGGGAGAGGAGAGAAGAGTCCAGTCTGACCTTCCTCCTACATCCGGAAACACTCCAATTACAGCAGCTGTAAACTGTAGCTGGGTTTCTAGCTGACAGCAGCTGGGAGTCAACAGCAGCTCATCTTATCCACTTCAGAAATGATCCCTGGCTGATTGGACAAATATTTCCTATTTATCAGTTTCTCTCCCCTCCTGGATAATTCTAGGGTTAATCCACCACACCACCTCCTCAGCCCAGCCCCGTGATATTGACACTTAAGAAACACAGAGCTGTTTATATTTCATTGGAGAGCTCATACTATCAATTTTCACATTAGTGAGTCCAGCTATTGCTCTCTTCTATCGGGATCTATTGAGTGGTGGCAGTAGAGATATCCGCTGTAGTGAAGGAAAAAAAAATACTTAGCTGTCTGATGAAATGTTTTAAATGCATAGGGTTCACCTTGGGGTTGGCTGCTGCTCAGATTTTATCCATTAATAACACGCAGGGCTGCCACACTACTCTCCAGGGCTGATAGGAAAAATAGTACCACTTACAGATCCCCTGGTTTGCCTCAGGGAGAGTGAGCCAAATGCAGCACATATCATACATTTTTGGGGCTGAAATTTACTCCACAAGAAAAAAAAAACGCAAACATTCTTATATTAAGAAACAAAACCCAACCCTATACCTGCAGCACAGACAAAGGGAAGTTACCATGTAGGCCAGTAGTTGCAGACCTCAAGTGTTTTGCTTAGGCTACAAAATGCCTCTGGGCAAAACAGGGGTAAGATTTCAGAGTAAAGGGCCTTTTTTAGCTTACTGCCCTTCAGGTTGACATTTCACCCAGCAGGGAGAAAAATCTGAATTGTTACAAGGAGCCAAGAGCAAAAGAGTGGACTCTTGGTTGGCCATCATCTTTCCAGAAAAAAATGTCTCATTTATTTATATTCAATGGTAGGGGAAAAAAAGAAACAATTCACAGGAAAATGATCATCAGAATAAGAATTGTTAACTGATTAGATTATTGTCGGCATTCAGTACAAGAACACAGCCAAGTGCTTAAGGGTAAGTATTATTTTCATCTAGTGATGAAGCTAAGAAAGGATTCTGCACCCAATTCCCTGTACATTAATGATCTGAAGATATTTGGGTTGGGCTGCATTGTTTTTCCCTCGCTTTCAAAGTGAGCCACAGAGCTCTTTGCTGCCAGGAAGTGTTATTTAAGAATATGAGTTTCTTTTGTAAAGGGAAAGTCATAATTAGATGTTAAGAGCTGATTATTGTATTGTTCTCCACAGAGATTTGCAAAAGGAACTGCATTTGAAGAAAGAAGGGAAAGTATGTATTGTGCTTGGAAAGTGAGAGGTATCTGGCTTAAATATTCTTTGTCTCCATATCTGAAAACTTTTCACAAGAGATGAGAAGTAATCCAGCTTCCCACAGCACTCTGCAGATATAGCTTTTGCTGCAAGCAGCCTATTTGCCTACAATACCTGCTGGTGTAACCTGGCACTAGAGTTCCCACCCCAAGGACCAACAAAATCAACATCTCCTCAAATAGATATCACTCAAAACAGAAAAGCATGTTTTTGTTGTTGTTGTTTGTTTTCTGTTTGTTGTTTTGTAAGGAGCTTCTTGAAACAAGCCAAACTTGTCGCCATGCAATGCTTGTACTACTCCAGCCCCAGGGAGCCATTGTACCTCGTCCTCCTCCCTTAGGACCTCAGAGAAGCAAGATGTTTCTAACAGGCAGCTCACTGAGAAAAATTTGTAAGCAATAAGTGTGGACAAGGACCTATCTAACTCATCCAAACTTAGTAAAAGATTTAGGGTAGGCACTGGTCCACGTTGCACTCAGAAGAGCACTGAGCTACAAGAGACACCCACTAAGTACCTCTCTGTTCTGTGCCATACCACAAGGTACATATGCTATTCAGGTTTCTATTCCACCCACCAAAATATTTGAAATAAAGTTGTCAAACCTCATGATTTTCTCTGGAGGGTCCCGGAACAGTCCTCAGCAGATTGTTCAACCCACACAGGCCTTCAGCTACTGCTGACCTCCATTTATTATTCAGCAGCTGCATCTGTGAGAGGATGATAAACTTATTTGAGCATTAACTTCTTTATTACTCTTCTCACCAAGTAACAAGCGCTTCAGCCCTGACTAACACCTCCTGGAGCCACAGAGACATTGCCTCCTGCAGGAGCTACAGAGACTGCTGCCTCTTCCTGCTTCTACTTCTTCCTCCTTAGTGTCCACTATGTCTCTAGGCTATGGAGTTCATCTGAAATACAGCTCAAGTCTCAGCCCCCCAAAAAAATAAAAAATAAGAAAAAGTGAGGCTACCTATGCTTTAAGGGCTGGCATGATGACCTGGCCACCCAGCAAGACCTCAGCCTTGCACCAGCCTATTTTCACCTCTCCTGAAATCTACACTAGCTGTGATGAGCTGGGAATCGCTGTGGTTTTAAACAGATGGACTTTCTAGTAGTTCCAAGGAAACTTACCCTCTTCTTTTAGGAAATAAAGAATTTAGCTAGGATAATGTGCTATATCCTGATCATTGTTTCCTTATTTTCCAAGTCTCTGTTTCACTGTATTCTTATAATTTTCCAAGTCTCTATCTCATTACAGAATTCTTTAATGCCCATTTTAAAGCTCATTAGGTGATTTTTCTCCTACCAGAAGTTTGTTCCAAATCTTCCCAGGTGTCATGCTGAAAAAGTTCTAATCCTCAAAATACAGGATTGTATAAAAGCAAAGCAAACACCTAAACATTTCCAATCTATTTTACATTGCTACCTATAAACCACACTCTATAGCACCTAAATATTGGCATCTAAGCTATGTACATGAGCACAAAGAGTGGTAAAAACACCTCAGCCTCCCTGACCCCAAGCAAAATGGTCCCCATAGCACACACTCACCCTTTTATAGCCTCTTTCCCTGCCCTCTTTTTCGCTCTGTGAACCCACAGCTTCACATGGAGAGGAAATTAATTAATTAATTAATTGATTAATTAATTAACCCCTTACATGCAAGAAATAAGGCAGTTTCATATTTTATCATACTTTTGTGAAAAATAAAGTGCTGCACCACCAGAGAAGTTCTTGGAGCCAGAGGCTGAGCTGACACCACCCCTGATTTGGGGACAGGTGTCACACAGTCCTTTAATCTGCAGTAACAGCCTTTAGCTGTATCACAGTTAACACACTCCTTGTGCCAAAGTGTAATGAATTTTTATGTTTTCCGTGGACCTGCTTGCAGTCTGAGGTGAGAACTAATGAATTGTCAGGGCTACACGAAGAAGACAAGGACATGGAAGCAGAGGGGAAGAATAAGAATACAAGCATCTGCGTGCAGAGGACAAATCTGCTCTCTCTCATGTTAGGCAGACACTTTGTAAGGCATTGGCAACCGAGCCATCTCTTTCCCTGCAATCACTCTGTTTAGTTAGGACTGAACCCAAAGGCAGTTTGTACAGGACTTTGTTTGAACACATCCCTTCAGTTTATTGTTTTTGTTTTGGTTTGGTTTGTTTTTTTTTTCCTTCTATGCATCTTCATCCTTCATGGTTGATTTAGATTATGATGTAAACTAACCGAACATGACACAGCTGCTCTCTTCAATAACCAAGGAGATGCCGGCTGCCACTCACCCTGGCATGCTGGTGATTCACAGCAGGGCCTACTGGGCTTATGGGGGCCCTCTTTTTTGGCATCTGTCTATACCATCCTCATGCAGTTTGCTGAAACAAAACCAATGATGTTAGCAGCATATGGGCAGCCAGAATAGGGGTCATTTACCTTATTTGCCAACAAAGTAGAGGACAAGGCCTGGTGGAACAGCAATAGATTGAGAAGAGCTGGCGGCACAGCAGCAGAAGAGGAAACTATGAGCAGGAAGGATCCCAGGAGTCACCTCTGCCCATACGTCCCTTTCCTTCGAAATGTTTAGTTTATGAGGTCTGTACAAACTATTTGGTTTTAAATTCTATGAGTTTTGATCAGCTGAATTGCCTCTGCCAAGCCAAACTCATATGGTGGAAATGGACACCCCACCTCAAATATGAAGGCCAACTCCAAAGTTTGCTGAAAGCTGAGAAAGATTTTGTTGACAATCAAATTCATGAAAGAGCTAACAAAAAAAAAAAAAAAAAAAATCACTTCCATCTGTGTACGCTTTGACTAATACAGGCTTGGCCTGACACTGGAGAAGCCAAAAATCTGTCAGGGATTTGATCTAATTGTACATCTAACCTGACCAGAAGTAAGAATAATTGGAAACCTCTCAAATAGATTGTTCTTTGTAACTTATCAGAACAAGCCACACACCATCAGCTTGCACAACCCAACTTCTGCAAACAAAAGGAGTCTGGATAATTTTGGAGAAGACACCAAGCATCCAGACTTACAGATTAGCTTTCTCTGTCACTGCCAGAAAAAAAATAGGAACTTATTTCTGCTGCGTAATACCTCTAGGCATAAGGTTACAGCACTGGACATGTTTTAACATATAGGCTATGCTGAAACAAAGAATTTAATGAAGGTGGTTAGTGGAGAAAAATAGCTCTAAACAGAATGATGTCTGCATAAACCAAGGATGACAAATCTGCTGTTACATGAAAACATAGGTATATGGCACCATGAATTTAAAAGGTGCCTCACATAGTAGACATAGTTCAAGTATTTATTATGACTCAGGTTCATGAAAAATGTCCCCCCCCCCTTTTTTTTTTAGTAATTTTTGCCTGCAAAATTAAACTCGCTTATTGTACTTTATTCATAATACGCAAATATTCTACAATATGCTACCTTTCTTTCTGTATCTATATAAATGCTTATTTAGGTTTCTAGTCTCTTCCCTGTGCAGTTCCTCTTGTATCCGAGAACATATATATTTTTATAAAACCCTCAATTTTGGGAGTTCACTGCTTCCTAAAATTGTTTAGGATTATAGCCTCAGACAGCACTATTTTTACTTTACAGATTTACCAAAATCTTTTCATTTTAAAAATTATTTTTCTTGTTGTTTGTTTGTTATAAAATTACTATTAAAAGGGGGACATGTAGTTTTATATCTAGCTCAAGTTATTGAAATATAACCACAGGACAAAAAAATCACAATCAGACTTGTTAGTGTTTTGTAAATTATATCAGGAATAGACATTAAAATATATTATTTTCCTTAAACTGTATGTCTCAGTCTGTAACAAAGTGTCTGTACCTCTTGATTGAGTAAAATGTTTAACAAATACCTTTAGTGTTTTAAATAAAACAAACAAATTGCATATAAGTACGAGAGGTAAAAATGTTGTAAATAAGGGAGTTTTGTTATTTTTTTTTTTTTCCTCACAGCTTAAAGCCTTTCTAACTTAGATGCGTAAAGATTTTTTTTTTTTTTTTTTTGTCAGCTTCAGCACAGAGAAACATTAAAATTCATCTCACCCCAAACCTTTGTCGGGAAAAAAAGATGTTAAATATCAGCAAATGGATCTGATAAGCTGCAGACTATTTCTGCTGTCAGAGAATGACTGTAGGACAAAAACACATGTTCAGGATTTGACATCCCTTGGCATCTTGTAAATAGCCTGCATGAATCCACACCTAAAAACTGCCAACACAAGCAAAATTGTGCCCAAGTTTCTTGTAAGTTAAGCAAGCAAAGCAGAGACATGAAACGTGGTTGGATTGAATACAGAAACCTAAAGACCCCCCAAACTGACCTTGAGATCATTTTAGCGAAAGATCTTCTCTGCACTTTTGCAGCGCCAGCCTGATTTTCTCTTTATAAAGAGCTCTGTCATTTGTGTGTATGTGTGTGTATATATGAGTGTGCAGGACTGTGTAATGAACACTTTATTAGGGAAAAAAAAAAAGAAAAAAAAGAACTTTCCATAGAAGAATAAAAAGCAAAAAGAACTGCTGAGTAATACAAAATAGACCTTTTTTATTTTTTATTTTTATTTTTTTCTTTCTGCTTTCTTTTTCTCCCATTTTATTAAAAAGGGTATAAAGAAGGGATATTTATGAAGAGGAGGAGGTGATCTTTTTCCAAAACTTTGATACAGCATCAGGTTTTGCATTGCGAGATACAGGAAGAGCTGACTCTTTTTTTTTTTTTTTTTTTTTTTTTTTTTTCCTCAAATACACTTTCCCCCAGTCCTTTTATTTATTTCTATTTTTAAATTTTCTAGATCCTTTACAGAGATAATGTTGTTCCTTTCTTGGACTCAGGTTTGCCCAGAAAGTCAGGGGGTTGTCTCAGCATTTTAGGAATTAATGTTTTTGGACTATCATATAACTAGTGGTGGCATCTACAGGAAACTACATGCTGTGGTGTGAGACATTACAATTATGTTCATCCAGTTCACCCAGCTGAGGGTACTTTCCAAACTTTCCCAAGACAAATTCTGTTTTCAGGTCTCCTGTATAAGGGATTAATGTCTCTGTTGTCCATGTTGGCTTTAGTCTTTTAGTGTAGGGCCAAAAGGACCGGGAAGCTGGTCCCACCGTCAGTCTGTCTGGAGCAGTGGTGCAAGCATACATGGACACTAGGCTCCTTCTAGCCTAATGGTGAAAGGGAAATGGGTCTTTGCAATTGAGAAATATTACTGAGAATTGAAGTGATATGTTCCAGGACACAGTCAGGCCAGGATCAGGAAGGTGATTCTCTCCAAAGAACATGGAACAATTGGCAGTATGCCTCCTCCCCTCCTCTTCCCCTGAAGCACCCCTGGAGTCAGGATGCTGCCTTTAATGACTCAGTAGTCTGCTTGGCTGTGGCAGATCTTGTATTTCTGGAGAGAATCAATATAAACACTTTTTTTTTTTTTTTTTTAACCTTTTTTTTTTTTTTTTTTTTTTTTAATCTTTTTGGCAAGCTCTGGAAAAAGGCTTGTTTCCTGGCAGGAGAAAAAGCCAGCCTTGGCTTCAAACAGCCACTGACAATTCCCAGCATATGGTAAGAGAGGGAGCTTCCGCCTACCCCATCAGGTAAGTGCCATCTTCCTCACTACTGCAATGATCGATGTCACGCTTGGAGAGCGCTGGCTGCTGGGAGAGGAGCCAAGCGGCCAACTGGCCAATACAAGGGAACAGGTCAGGGTGGACAAGGCCTCTGGGTGAGGAAGGCATGCTAGCATAAGCATGCAACCAGGAAATGTGATGTCTTGATATACCGTCATGTGCTTTGGGTTTCTGGCTCCAAAGCCCAGTCTGAAAGATTTACATTGCTTGTGTTTGTGTTTAAGTCCCTTCATAAGGTGTGCTGGAATTTTTTTGCACAAGCCTTTCAGCAAATCGAGAATTGCTTGCATGCCATTCCCTCTCTCCTTTTTCTTCACTTTATTTTCTCTTGTGTCTTTTCACGTTGTTTTTATAATGCGTTATTCTTTGGCTAGAGATAGACCTGATCCTACATTCATTTCAGTTCTGCTCATGGACTCCCCATTATTTTGGAGCAGTCTACTGCAGAGGCAAGCACTAAGGCAGATTCCTTAAGGCAGGCACAAATTTGCCTTGTTTAGTGTGGGGAAATGGTTCCAACACAGCTTGGCCTCAGGTCCTCCTTCCCAAACTTTTTCTTGCACAGTGCTCAGCAGCCTCACATGGGGGTTTGGATCTTTCAGAGCTGCATGTTGAAGGCTGCATGTGGCTGCAATCTGCCTGGGAGGGGGACAAGGTCCTGTGCTGTGGTCCCACCCTCCTCGTGGGGCAGGGGACAGTGCCAAGAGCAGGTGGAGCCCCCTTGGCCTTCCCACAGGACAGGCTTGCTCTGCCTTCATAAGGCAGGTCTGCTCCCAGGCTCCCAGTGCAGATAAGCACCTTCAAGACACCATTGAGCCATTAAGACCAGGTCCTCAGCTGTAAATCAGAGCAACTCCATAACATTTTTTTCCCTTCACCTGAGCCCTGACCTAAAGGGACCACTTCTCGTGGAAAGAAGGTAATTCATTCTGCATGCTCACTCAATCCATAGACCCTCGGCCAAGGATGCTTATTATTGCTAACCGGGATGCTGTTTTTTATCATAGTGGCAGGGCTGAGAGAGTCCTAACTCATTTCACATAGAGCTCTGAATAGCCATTGGCTGGTAAAAAGTTTTGGTGTGGACCAAACTGAGCTGCTCTCCGTTTATCCTAATGAGGACTATGCACTTTGTAGCTTATTCTCCAACACAGAAATAAACTGTCAGTGACTTCTGCCACAGATTGATCTAATACAACTGCCTCAGCGCGCTTTACTTGTGCAGACAGTTCCAGTGCACATTACTGTCATTTCTGATGCCCTAAAAGCTGCTGCCTTCTCCCTCCCATGCTCTTAAATGCCTTAAATGCTCTTAAAAACTGTGGTGACACTTTTACGGGTGATGGGGCAAGGGTCACATGCTGAATCTTTGCATGCTAAGAGATGCAAATGGCAGATTCCCATCTCTTAGAGGAAAGTGAAGTCTCATTTCCTTTGTCAATAGGTTCCTTGTTTGTGCCTCATTATTACAAATAAACAAAAAGAAAGATGCAACCTTTCTTCAATTGAATTCGAGGATTTCTGATTGCCAGGATAAAGGATAGCCCAAGCAATTGTGGTGCAAGCGTCTCTGTCTGCTATGTGAAATCAAGCTAGAGAGGAAATGTAATACAGGGGGTTCCTTTCTAGAATCCATCAGAAAACACTGAGCTGAGCCTTGCCTATGCCAGAAAATGCCTGAGTGCCAGCAATGACCCAAAGTACTGCAGAGTGGCTGATGAGTAGGACCATGTCCATAATTCCATCCACCTTCACTATTAGGTAGCAGTTGGTGGCAGGTAAAAGTGAAGAGAAAAAACAAACAGACAAACAAACAAATGCAACTTATTTGCAACTGCCTGCATTTGTGGTGAATTGATTTTGTGCCCCTGCACTCCAGACATATCCATGTTCATCCTGCACAAGGGTTGATCAAAACCCAAAATATAATTCTTGGAGGAAATGTTTCAGTTTGGCCACTCTTCTGATCCCAAAATTCTGGGTAAAGTATTTGTTTTAGAGAGGCTGCCATATATTATTAACTTTTTCTTTTCTGAAATTTTAAAAGTGACTTTCCAATTTTGAGTGTAAGGTATTTCATTTTTATGCTATTTGATTGTTTTAACTTATTCTGTGATTCACAAGTAGAAATGTTTTATAGCATGACAAGAGGCATATACTTTCAGAAAAGTAGAAAAGCTACTATAGTGATGCTAAGTAATAAATAAGCCTTTTGATTTTGAAGTAAATTAAATAAGTTAAATATTTCCAGAATTACAGTTTTAATGTACTACTAATCCTATTGGCACAACATGAAACATTTACTATTAGACTGAAAAAACAGGGTCAGTATTTAAAACAAACAAATTCCATCCCATCATGATTCTACACAAAATGTCCACTTAGTCTAATTAACTACATCTCCTGAGCATCAGTGAGTGGATTTTCACATTTAACAAGTTCTATTAAGCAAGAATGATTATTTCTTTTGAATGGCCATGCTTATAGAATGTGGCTGCCCATCATACGGTATTCATTACTTCTTGATTTCAAACGTCTGTCATCCACACAGGGAACAGGAATGATTCCATATGACTTAGGTGACAAATCATAAAACATAAAAAATGAATAGCTAACAGCTGTTGGGACTTTTCCTGCTGAAAACGGTTTCCTTCAAGTTAGTATTTCCTCATGCTCCTAATATTCTAAAAATGGCAATCCAGATGTTCCAGCTGCAAAGTACAGGTATCTACAACACAACTACCATCTATGGAGAGTTCAATAAAGGGTTTCTCTTCTTTTCTATTCTTCCTCTTTTCTTTTTTTTTTTCCCTCTCTCTCTTTTTTTTTTTTTTTTTTCCCCTTGCTTCAAAAAAAGTAAAACTTGAACACAGCCAGGTGTTTTCACTTCACAGGCTCCAATGGCAACAACAACTCCAGTGCTTGGAAGCTAACAAATTTGTTGTGTCACAATTGATAATCAACTCTAGTAAAAGAATGTCCAAATCAATTGAGCTTTAGCAAGGGCAAACTGACTGGACACAGCCAGGCTCCCAGCAAAAGTAGGCCAAGCTTGATAAATTTGCCCTTATTATAGCTATTGATGTTTAAATTTCTTCAGGGATGTTGTTACATGGGTGCCTAGTGGTGACAGAGGTACGGTGACCTCCTTCGATCCTTAATCTACACCTGTTAGTTGGCTCCCTAGTTGCTTGTGAGTATACTCAAGCTTAAAGGTTAACAAAAGAAAAACAGGCCAAGTTTACGCGACTGCAGCAACGGATCAATGCAGAGTAAATAACCTTCTCTGTCTTATTTCCCCAAGCATTATTGATCTGAGTTCTTTGTTCTTTGTCATGTTTCTGTCTTCTAATCCCAGGGGACACTAAACGATCGGCTCATATTGGACATGTTAACTGGCACATTATGACAGCTACCATTTTGTCACTCAGTGGTGCTATATATAAAGAACCCTCCGTTCAGGGTTTTCTAAGCTGTTCTATCCAAAATGAGCCTGCTTTTTTCCTTTGGCTTCCTTTGTTCGCTCACCCTCTGCCCCCTAGGTATTTTTTCCTAGAGGTCTGCAGTAACACTAAACTTTTTTTTTTTTTTTTTAATTATTATTATTATTATTATTATTATTATTAATTGCTACTCCTAAAATTCCCCCATCCTTAAAGATGGACAATAACCCAACAGTTAAATATAATAGACACTTTTGCAGCATTCAGTGCTCGGCAGGAGTTTCAGGCAGCAGCAAATGCTGGTATCAATTCCGACCTGTCGGGGCTTGTTGTTTTTTATTTAGGAACAGGAGCCCTTTCCTTTCATTATCAAGGTTACATTTAAAGGATATTGCACTTTCTTAAGTGTTCTCAATGGATTTCTATGGGATATTACAGATATCACTCTAGCCATACTGAGCCCAAGCCCTGTCTTTCAGCTGTGCAGATGCTCCAAGTGCCTTAGCAGCTCTATAAACTTGCAGATTTGTGGTGGAAGTCTGTGTTCACCAGGAGACTATTGGATTTCTAACAAAATTAATTGGATTTCCTTCCTTATGAATGCTCCCTCTACAAGCCTATCTCTGAATAAAGACTTACCAATAATAACTCCCAGAATTATAAAGATTTAAAAGAGAGAGAGAGAGAAAAGAAGTGAACTTGGAAGGCATGACAAACTACTATTGCTTATTTAGCCTCCCTCACACTTTATCTAGGGCACAGAAAAAGGCTATTTTAAAAGAAAAAGCTTTTTCCTCCTGTGCCAAAAAACTCCCAGTGAAGGATCCAATCACTAGAGTAAGCATCGTGTGCCTGTCATAGCGACGGAGAGTCCTTCTGTCTGAATAGTATCATAGGCATTCAACACCATGAAATTCAAAGGCATTTCTTAATCAACAGCGCAATATAGGTAGAAAGAGGAGAACTGCATTTTAAAATCAAAGAGATTTAATTGAAGGTAAATTCCAGCCTGTTTCTTTATGTATAGCATTTCACTGTATTAGCCATCACTAATCATCAAGCAAATATACCCAGTCCAGTGGACAATAATAACATTATTACTTTCCTGCCACAGAATCTTATCTTTCTGTAAGTCACGGCTGAGTCAATCTGTTCTTTGAACAGGTATTTTTGTTAATGCTAAGGAATCCAGGGGAAAAAGCCATTGTATATTTCAACTGAATTTCAAGTTCCTTCACGTCTCCATAGCTGATAATTAAACCAACTGACCTGCTTCTGCATTGAAGCCTGCAGGAAATTAAGCAGATAATACTCATTAGGTAGATAGGCTTTTGGGGATAGTTTATTAAAAGAAAAAGTAAAAGCCCCCAACCAAACAAATAACACTGAACTATGAATCTCAGAGCAGTCTCATCACTTGGCTCCAGGGCTTTCTCCCTTTTTTCTACCTATGGCAGAGTTTGGAGAAGTGTTAAAAACAACTTTTGAGAGGGGAATGAAAAAAAACAACAAAACAAACAAACAGACATTTGCAGGATTTGTCCCAGTTAAATTCAGTCATTCAAGCCTAAAACCCAACCCAGATATTTATTTTTAAAGTAGAAATTGATTATTCCAATATTCACCTTTAAAAGATGGCAAGCTTGTTATTTTATTTTTATATTTTTATTTTTCAAACCATTAAATTATGCAAACCAATTCAAACCATTAAAATATGCAAAAGCAACTGGAATATGGTGTGTGTGTCCAGATAAACCTCTTATTTGTTTTGATTTTTTTTTTTCCTTTTTGATATGCTGAAAATGTATCCCTAAAAGATATTTTAATGTCCATAAAATATTTGCAATTTTTGGACTTTCTGATAAACTGAAAAAGCCAGGAATCATCCAGATGTAACAGTCAATTCATTCACTATTTGTCTTTCCTCTTTTAAATGCTATGGGGCAAAGACCATGTATTTCAATCTCTTTAGATGTTGCTTAAAACATCACAGTAAAATCTAATTATTAATCAAACTGATGTTGTATATGGGCAGTACGTCTTATGCCACTGGAACATCTTCCTCCAGATTTCCAGGCAACATTTACATTGTGGAGTGTGGCACAAAAAGGTCAAATATGTGAGGAGTGATGACATTGGTATCCTTAAAGGGTCATCTGTCTACAAAAAGGACACTTTTTTTTTTTGGACATTGTCCAAAAATCCAGAAGAAAATTCAGATTGGCTAAAATATAAAAATGTTTTCCTAAGTGATGTACACAAGTATTTCCTTTCACAAAACTCCATTTTCACTATCCAACAGGTGTCAAACAACTTCTCTGTTTTGATTTTAGATGGTGCTATCAGGGTTTTGATTTCCAAGCATTATGAGCCCAGTTAACTTCTGCTCCACACTACGTCATTCTGTGAAGTGATGCCACTGAAGTGCTGACATCATTACGTTAAAAATTGGCATGGTGGCACATATGTAGTGAAAAATAATAGTGCACAAAATAAAATTACATTTTTACTGTACAAAGCCAACTATGCAAAGCTCCCAGTATGTTTGCAGTGCATGTTTAAAAGAGACAGCCCAAACCCTCTGTTGTGAGAGAAAAGTTATATTTCACTGTATTATTTTTATGTGGCTATAAAATACTATGCAAAAATACCTCCTAAATGATGTCTTGTTTATTTATTAATTTAGCTTTTTTAGCTGTGAGCAAGATGATGCAATTGAATTTGCCAGACTTTCATTTTCCTGATCCTGAATTCAGTCTCAAGAGAGTGGACAGACCTCAGCCAAGGAGCTAGATCCCAATATTTAGAATTTTAGCTCTTTGCCCCTTTTTACGTGTTGGATCAGCACCTACAAAACTGCTATCTGTGGGGGTAGGCTCTTTAAAGCATACCATGAATAACATTTGAAGGCAGTCTTTTCTAAAGGTGTTTCAGTGGGAGGTTTTGTTTTGTTTTCTTTTTTTTTTTTTTTTTTTTTTTTCTCAACCTGGCCTTTGCCCCTTTACAGTGCACTCTTACGCTCCAAGTACAGAACAGCAGCCAATTCTACAGTTTCATACCATTTGTGCCTTGATAGGGCAGCAGTAATATTCTGTGAAGTCTTTGGGGAATATGACTTACCAGCCTGGATTCGGTTTTATAAAGGGACAATTCTCACTAACTGTAAAAAATCTCACAAAACTGGTTAATAGACAGGAGGCCAAGTGCTCAGCTAAGTAAAGCCTGGAAGAAAAAAAAAAAAATGTTGGTTCCCAAATCATACAAGCAGGTTCAAAATGTACCCATTGTTATTTAAACAAAACAAAACAAAGAAACAAACAAACAAACAAACAAAACAAAAAAACTTGACAAAAGCTTGGAAGATTCTTTGTTCCCTTCAGGAAGTGCTGGGCAGTTCTGCTGACCTTGAAGATGTTGATTTCAGGATTTTCCACTTGTAAGTGGGTCATTAGGTAAATGACCAAAGAAACAGTGTCAGAAGCTCTCAGACTTGTCAGGAAAGATACTTTACTTCTTCCCATTGGAACCAACTGTGTCCAGTACCATAAAACACACCTCAATTTTCCTACTTGAAATAATGAGACATTGTCACAAGTCCTCAGCTAGGTAAAGCTGACATTATTCCTTTGATTTTCATAGACTTATGCTGATTTGCTTTAGCTGGAAAATTGATCCAGGGTCTGAGCTTTATATACTAAGATATACTTTTTCTAAGTTAAACTTTCTCTGTATGAGTGTGTATGCACAGGCATAACTTGGCTGATTTGGTATCTCAGAGATTATTACAATATTAGTAGTATTATTTCTTCTTTCTTCTGTTCTTAAAAGAAGGAAAAAAAAAAAAAGGAACATTTCCATAAATAAAGTTTTTAGACTGTTCAGCAGATTTATCTCCTGCCCTCCCAGGCACACCCCAACCTCTTCTAATAATACAAATGTTATCACAGTCTAAAAAGTTATTCTTGTCCTTGATGTGTATTTTTCACTCTTGTCAGGGGCCAGAATGGAAACAAACCAGGGCCAGTGCATGGAACGGTCAAACTGAGCACAAAAAGATTTATTTATTTTTTTTTGTAAGGTACAAGTCAGGATTTTTAGAACAGTCACAAACAAACTCTTCACAGTTTTCTCCTGGAAACCGACAAGTGTGCATTGCTTTAACATATTTTGTTAATTCATTATTTTTTTGCCATGAATAGAGCTAAATAATTTCAAAGTATTTTCCTGACAGTAATGTGTGGTGCTTTGTAGCTTCCCTTGTCTGTACATTGCTACTGTTTTGCTCATTTCGTGGATAGGTAAACTGAGGCACAAACAGTGAAAAAACAGGTCGAGTGTAGGAAAAAAAAAAATAGAGGGAGTTTTGACAAATTTTAAAGAGAATCCCATATTGTAGCAAAACTCTGAAATCTTATATTAATCTGGTTCCTCATATATCTACAGCATGGTATTTTGGGGAAGAATTACTATGTTAAATTAAAACATGGCAAAGTATTTTTGTATTCTTAATGAATCTTTAGATGCAAGAAACCTCTGGACCATTTGTTTGATCTTCATATTTAAATATGATTTTAACAGTCATAGTTCACCCATGGCAGTAAGAGACATCAGTTGCAGAAATCACACTAATATGGACCAGAGCTGAATTAAACTGTGTTGATGGGGATAACCAGTTGCATATGTTTTTAGTTAGCAGGAGCCAAATCAGATAACCACCATACAGAAACATTGGGCCTGATGGATATTTATTTCTGAGAAAAGACTGGATTGCAGCCTGAGTCGTGGTTTAGATGTCCGTCCGTTTATAGTCAGGAATCAGGAAAATGAAATTCTGGATAAAGCAAAAAGGTGACTAGGGAGGAAGGAAGAGCAAAGTATGTGAAGGGCAAAGACATAAACATTGGTGCTGTTCTCTTCGTGTTACTAGACAAGGACCTTCTATTGATTTCTCCAGGCATGCTTGCACTTCCTTCCTTCAGTGACTAATGATATGCCCTTTGGGTTATGATGACACTGCATTTCACAGGCCTGCAGGTCGAATACCTGATGTATTCCCTGCCCAGCTCCTACTTTAAGTCATTGTCTGATTCCATGCCAGGCTCTCCTCAACGTGAGGCAAATAAGAAAGGGAGATAATTTACATTGCTCATCCCAGGACAGAGAATAAAATGCAATTCTTCCAACAGGTTCAAACATAGCTGGATCTTGTCCGAGGCTTCATTTCCAGTCAGCGGCATTGCATCCAGTCTGGTGTCTTTAATGTTTTTCTCACAACACTTTCCAGAACTCTGTTTCCTTCTGCAGGAGCCCCAAAGTGCATATGTGTTAGGCACACATTTTTTCGCCCACCTCTGCGTTGGAACACAGATTTGTTTTAACTTTGATTAACAATCCTCCACAAAAATTTAAAGAAAGAAGTGACTGATTCTTCTCTCACTTTCAGTAAATTAGGAATAATTCCCCTCTCCCTCCCACCCCTAGGCCACGGAGTTAACACAAATAATGTAAAACTGGCGAAGGTGACAGAAAAGTTAGGCTAAAAATGAAGAAGCCTACTGCCTTCAACACAGAGAATATGGGGCGCAAATTATAACTCGGCCTATTTAATTGCCAGGCAAAATGTGGGACAAGAACTCTTGGGGGCTCCCAGTCATCAGTGATTTGAAGCATTCGTTATCAGTAGCCTGTAATAGCTGCTCTGGCCAACCTCCCTCACATGTTCAAGAAGTAAAAGCAGCAGGAGATTTTTGAAAGTGTGAAGAAGTAAGCATCCAACTTTCACTCACTTTCAACAAAAGTTGGTCCTATCACAACCCTGTGTGCCTTTGAACATATCAACCTATATTCTACCAGCAAACTAGCTTTTGCATAATGAATTCTCTGACCTCCCACAGTAATCACCTGAAAGACCAGTAACACCGTCAGTGAGAAATTCAAAATAACGTAACATAACATTAAACTACTCATCTGAACAAAAGAGTTTTTTTCTTAATATCCAACACTGCTTCTACTGCTTAGGGAGAATGATATTTTTGTGAAGCTGGAGATCCCGTCATTTAACGTGCAAAATCTAAGGTGTCTATCAGGGTGGCTAAATGGCTCATGTTTGTAACAAAATATAGTTGTGTGGCTTTTCTGGAGCTTCTCGTGATGTAAATGAGAATTACTGGTCCAGAGACTTACAGAACTGATGTAAAATTTCCTGTCTCTCAGGAGACCACTGTGACTTAAGAAAACCTTGGAGGGCATAGAAATACATTCCTAAAAACCTAAAACAACACTGATTCTGAGAATACTCCTTTCCACAATTTCCTATTCTTAAAGAATACTGAAAACAGTTTAAATAAATGCAGACACACTGCCCCTGTCTCACCTTCTTTTGGTGCTAAATCTCCCCACAGAGGAGTTAGCTATTTCTTAGCTGTACTCTGGAGAGCTGCTGTTAGTTCAGTGGCAGGATACAAACATTTCTTTCTTGGGCTGCATTGTATTTATGCTGCAATTTTGCCAAGTGTTGATAGGAGAGTCTGATATGTAAAGCTGGAACATGTTTAATCATTGCTCCAGTCACTGGTGAAGGCAGTACACGTGCCCTCTCCTTTTCCCTTTTCCCCATCTCCCCTACACATGGACTGATGCAAAGTTTGGGTGCAAAAGGTGGGAAAGCAAGTACTGTGGTTCCACTCACTAGCCACAGCAGTGCTAAGAAATACCAGTTTGGCTGGCTGCCACAAAGTTCGATCTCAGAGCAGATCAATTGACATGGATGGGGAAGGGAAGAGAGCTGGGGAACTTCCCAGGTTCTAGTGTGGACGCTGTCCTGGAGATTACAGTCTTCCAGAACAGGGCACCTGGAGTGAGGCTTAAAGTCTCTAGAGACAAGAAAATTTATAAATGGAAAAGAGAATTTATATATGTATATTATAATTTTTTTATATTAGGCATGTGTGTGCAATATGAGTCTTATTCAAATGCCATATTGTCCCATTTTGCAATAGCAGGTGAAGCAGCTTTCTGCAACAACCAGGATGTCAAAGCAGATTCTCTTTGCTTTGAAGCTCAATTTCTAACTTTGTTTCCTACAACAGTAGGAAAAAGTGATTATTTGTTTTATGTGTCCATCTCTGCATGTGCCTCTGTGCAACAGCTTCCAAACTAGCCAAATTCAACTAAATTTGGCACAAGGGAGAATTTCTTGAAATTTCATGACTTGGTTGCCAGACTGAGTCAGAGGCTTATTTACCCTAGTAATATGTGATCCCATCAAAATACCCTGCCAGAGGCCAATAAAATAAAGAGACATAAATCTTAAGGCAATTTCTTAATTCTCTTGTTCCTGGAGCTGTTTCTTTCTCAGTTTCATTCATTTTCCTTCTGCTGTCACCATTAGGAGGTGCTGGATGGATGCTTTAAATGTGGTACTCCAGTGCAGAAATACATCGCGCCAGCTGATAGACAAATACATTCACATACAGGGAATTCCTGAGCCGACTGTTAGTTTTAGAAATATTATTCAAGAGCCAAAATTATGTGATCCTTCTTGGAACAAAAAGACCATGAAAATCAGCAAGAATTTTCCTCCATTGAGGATCTCGAAATCTGTGCCATCTCTTAATATCCAACAGACTTCTCAAGTATCTGGTGTGACTTTTTTTAAGTGAAACATATGATAGAAATGGAAAGCTTAATCAAGTTTCCTCAGATTACTAATTATTCCTTCTTTGTTGCTTTATTTTTATTTTTTATTTTTTCCTTTTCTTTTTTTTTCTGTGCTTTGCCTGATAACTGAATGTGGCAGAGACATAAACCTGGGAGGTTTGCATTGCTTTCAACTATGTCTGAAAACACCTTTTTCTATATGCACATGGTTTAAGATAAGAAAGAAAGGATGTCAGACATATAATAAGAATGCCAAATGTCTGGACAGAAGATCTGACTTTTTCAAAGGAGTATGTTTACTCATATGTTTACTGAGACTGATGAATTACTAGGGATTTTAATTGTAAAGCTTTGGCTGCCATTGCCACACTTCACAGACTAGGATCAGCAGCTATTTCATCTATTTGTAATTTTATTTCTTTACCAAGTGCCTGATCATGAGAAACAATAACTGTCAGCAGTGTAAACTCCCAAAGGACTTTGAAGATTTACTCTGATTAAATACAGATCCCTCCAATATCTCTCAGGATCAGTCTCTACCTGTCCCAGTCTGAGGTGTAATGTTGCTGTAGACTGTAACTGTTCACAGAAGTGGAAGCCTTCAATAGATCAGTGTATGAAATCATTCCTATTCCTCCACAGTAGTTTGTAAAGTTTCCAAAGAGCTTTCCAGGCTTTCTGGATGAAAGCCACTATATAAATGCAAGATGCCATTATTATTTATTGTTTCAGTTTGACAGAAAGATGGAGGGTTTCATTTTGACTTTATATTTCCATCTACTCTCCACTTTGCCTTTGTTTCATAACTTTCTGACATGCAGAATTTTCCTTTGTATTCCTTCCAAACTGTTAAGACAGAGAGGTTGGAAATGCTGCAGCCACAAATAAGTGTTATATTATAGTGATTTTTAATTATTATCTGTGTTCTCATCGCAGAGGAGATCAGACTAAAGGCCCCAAGTTCCTGCTTCCTGCATCTGAAAGAAGCTGAGTCAGGATTTTGCAAAACTGATTTTGCAAATTTTGTGACCCATTGACAAGGACCTTACAGATGGAAGTTTCTTTCACAGCCTTACATTACTGCTCACCTTAGTCCTTGAATGTATGGATGGGAATCCCCAACAGAAGGAATTTACCTGCTGCTAATTTGGGGACCACA
The DNA here is from genome assembly GCA_011076525.1 of Nettapus auritus. NCBI lineage: Eukaryota > Metazoa > Chordata > Aves > Anseriformes > Anatidae > Nettapus > Nettapus auritus. Next base: position 16,106,012 of record CM021774.1, read on the forward strand.
GGGCTTAGCCTGTGGTACATATATCTGAAAGGTGAGATAGCCTGACCATTATTTTTTGTTACCTGTTTACCAAAGAACTGTTTCTTTTAATTTATCCCATGGTGGTGAACCCTATTTATTAACTATGTTATACATTATTATTTCTCTTTGAATATTTAATATGTTGTGGTAAGGTAAATGTTAGTTTCTTCTACTTTGAGCCATCTGCAAGTTTGGTTACCACTGGAAAAATAAATGTTGTTCGGTATGGTTATGGGGCTTGAGCCAGCTGAAGAGGAGTTTCAATTTGCTGTCATTTTAAAGGACTTTTAGAAGAGCAGAGAATGAGGCTTAGCTCTCATCCCATTACCAGCTTTATTTAATCTAAAATGCCTCTGAGAGAGAGACTCCCTTATCTCCAAGTTGGGCAAACACAACAATGCACATTGATGCAAGATCTGTAGTGAACAATGTAGAAAAAAAATGGTAGCGTGTGGAATCCTAAGTATGTGAATCCAGCAGGTAAAACAGAACTGAAAAACATGGTTAAGGTCTAAGGCTGAATCACAGTTACTGAAGGAGCACAGAAATGAGAACAACAGAGAATTAGTGTGATGCGTACCATAACTGCATTAATGTCACTAATATCATTCACAAAGCAAAAAATAAATTAAAGAAGGGGTGTGCTGTCTAGCATATTATGGTGCCATGTAACCTCCCAAATGCTGAAATAATGAGGTAGATTTTTATTTTTATTCTTATTTGGTTTTAATCATGATTGCTCCAGTGTCAATTGAGATTGTAATGAGAAGTGGAGTTGTTACAGAAAGTTCACTGTTTTGGAACTTTTGTGAGATGGTGTCAAATAACAAGTTTTGCTCCCCATGTTTTTCCCACTTTTGCAGCTGCCTCTTCATTTCCTGGTTTGGAGACTGACTCAGAAACGAAGACATTAAGCATTAAAATTAGCTGAAAAATAAAGGGTGGAGATGTGAAAAATGTCAGGGACTTTACATTCTATTTTTCATGAGCTTTCAAACTTGTTCAACATTTCTTAATAGTCTTGTTTAATACTTGTTGTTCCAGCTACTGTTAGAAGACATTTTGGAAGGCACAAAGCCTATATACTTCATACAAGAAGCCTAATAACTTGGGGCACAGACCAACTGAAAATCAATTCCACATGTCTGAGGCTTCTGCACTCTAGCTGATAAGGCAGAACCTGGTGTTTCAACAAAATTTTTGTAATAACCATTGACAACTATACAGAGACTGTGATTATGTAAATGATGGACTAAACTTGTATGAGCATAACTGTAACAATGACATACTTTAATTTTTGAGGACATTTATGTGTTGGTGCTTGCACAAGGTGTGGGCTATAAGGCTACTATTCATTCAAGACTAGACTGAGATGTTTTCAGTTGATGACCATTCACTGTTATTATTATACTTGTAAATCACAGCCTGTCTTCATCCCTGCAGATCAAAAAGAGAGTAATTTCTATTTTATAGGGGATTACTTGTACTACTTGTCTCCTAGATCTACTGTATGATCTATGGAGTGCATTTCTGTCTGGAATTATTTTTTTTCTGCTTGGGAATTATACTTTTCCTATGAGCCACGCAGGGGCTCCTGGTATCTTGCAAAGATGATTGAAAGGTCTAACTCTTGGTCACTTTGGGGTACTTAAATGAAGCATCTGAGCCTGGAGTCCTGGCTGTATGACAGAGGGACAATACCAGGTGGGAACCAGTTCTGAATTTCATCATGAGAATTTCATTCATTTTCTGGATGAAAAGAGAAAAACAAAAAACAAAACAAAACCAAAACCATAAAACAATATCTCAGTAAAACAGCCAAGAAGTAAAGGAGAAAAAAGGGACATCTGTCTCAGTATTTCTCAGAGGAGAAGTGCAGCTCACTGGGTATTTTCATCCTCCAACTGCTCCCTCTGCTGCCTGTGATGCGGCTGGAGGGGAGCTGACAAAGCCACGCGGCCCCTGCATGGCTGCCCAGGTGGGCTCTGCATCCCTCTTCCTCACCCTGCTCTCAGCATTAGAGATGCCGACAGTTACTAGATAAAGTTAAAGACTCATGTAGTGATCTTCACACTAATTGGACTGTAATGTATAGCCTCGGTCAAGCAAATCTCTCCCAGCACTCCTCTCCACAGACGGCAATCAAGCCATTTACAGAAGATGCATCGGCTGCTGGGACCCTGGAGTAACCTTAAACTGCACTGGCCTTTTAGCAGAAAACACAATTAATTTTGATACTGAAGGGCAATTAGGACTGGGGTTAAAATAAAAAATCTTCTGAACAGAGAATGTCAAAGACTGGTAAGGAAACTATTTCCCTTGTACACAGCACGTTGAAGGTCTGTAAGCACAGCAACTGTCAGCTCACGTTAATTCAGATCACTTTGTAACCCCCTTATTTCAATGGAAGATATATAAATTTAGATTAATAAGCACTGTGCTCAAACCCCACTAAGACTGATAGGTATTTTAGTTAAGTCTTTGCTGCTGGAATGAGCACAGCTCCTCATACTTTGCTGGGGAAACCTGTTTTACATCCCAGAATTTAGTGATACGACCAAATGCATTTATTTTGTTCTGTTTCATTTCCAAAAGAAAATGGTCTCCCAGCTGACACTCTGCAGATCACAGCTTAGAGCAAATCATGTCAGCAACTCTATAAACTTCTCTTTAGAAGCACAGAAGATGTTCACAGTAATACATATCTACATGCACCCACATGTCCTGACATATGTGCAAGGCAGCCAAAATTTTGACCTCACCTGTGCAAACTGCTTAGGTCTCTGTCACTCTCCATTACTCAAGCAAATGCATCAGACTTGCTGGTTGTGATTTTTTTTTTCTTCATTTTTTCCTCCCACAGAAATCACTTAACACTCAGTGAAGCCAGTGAGTATCATTGGCACAACTTAAGTACGGTTGCTTATCTCTAAGGACAGTGATATTCACAGTGGAAATTTTCAATACCCATTTTGGTTAAGAACTAGAGATAAAAGATGAATGCTCAGGAATCATATGTGAAATCCTGATCCAGCAACATTCAGATTAGGCAAAGATCTTTAGGTAAAGATTTCAGAAGCATCAGCCAATAATTGTTACTAAAGATATTTCTGGGGACAAATATTGAGTGAAGCTAGGCATTTTCTCAAACTGTACATGAGTATTTGTCACTGACAGCCCAAGAAAAAGTGGACAGCTTCAATATAAATAATCTCAATAAAGCCACGCTTCTGGCTAGTGTATGAGAAAGCAATAAGGGACATTTTAGGGTGTTCCCAAGGGATAGAGTGTTTGTGAATCTTTTCCTCAAAACACCCCCTGAACATGCAAATCTTCACAGTGTACACTACGGAGTTTTACCCCCCAGATGATACCTGTGCAACAAGGCCAGCACAACTCTTGCAACAATTCTGCAATGGTCAGTGACTCCCAAATTCTGATCTTAAAATTGCTGATATTTGGTCCTCTTCGAATGCAGGCCTAAGCCTACTGGTCTGGGAATGAGATCTAGCTGGACTCCCGAGGAGGGAAATGTGTAGGGGAAAGTCCATGACACCAGAGAGGAAACTGTAAAGATGTTGCAGTCTTTCCTACAGATGAATTCATAAAAAACTGGGGCCAGGTGAGGTGCTGTCCTCCTCCTTACACTGCCAGTGACATTGCTACAGTCACTGTCATCAGATGAGACAATTTCAGTTAAAATGAGAGAGAAAAAGTGTTAGCTAGGGGCTTGACTTTGAAAATCTCTGCTTTGGTCCAGGGCTGCTCATACCTTTTAGCTTCCCAGGCTTGGTAGAGGACCTTCATTTCTTCCTGACCTACAGAGAACAAGCAGATGTCTGAGGCAAAAGCTCATGTCAAGTTTGTTTGTTTGTTTTTGTTTGTTTGGAGAAGTTTGAACAAATCTCAGTCTTTAATATCAAGGGAATTTTTCCAGGTGTGCAGGCACATAGTGGTTAGAAAGAGATGGGGGAGGGTGAGAGGAGCCTTTACGTAGCTAGAAAAAAATCAAGATGTTATTTCCCTCAATGCTACTGAAAAGACTCATTTTTCTTTGTCTTTCCAGGTTCTCTTTTCCATTTACAGGGCTCTCCAATCTGCAGTGAACTGTTTTCTCATCTGAGACTCGGGCAGCCATCCCACAAGCTGTACTTCGGAAACCAGTAACTGATGTTAGATTTACACAGTGGGTAGTTTTTATATATATATATATATATTTTTCTTAAAAGCAGCATCCTAGGGGAATCTCTCCATGGCAAAAATGGCACAAGAAGCACTAGCAGCCAATAGAGCATCTGAGGAGTTCACAGGGTTAAAACTATTGTTTTCAAGGATTGATTCAATCTCTGCTTTGTCAAACTGTTTAAGTTCCAGGGCCCCATTCTGACCAGCTACAACGAAGGGTGAAGAGCCCAGAGTAAACTCATTTGGGCCTTTTAAGTACAACATGATTCATATTTGTGTGCAGCCTCTGTCATGGGTTGTGCGCAGCCCGCTGCCAGAAACCATGTCACCCTCTCAATCTTGTGCCGGAGGGGGCAGGTGGACAAGATAACTTAATAGCTCTTATTCATTTGGAATTTCTGTGGTTATGGGGTAGGTCACCTTGTTCAGCGAGAGAGGGAAAGCATGTAAATCTTCAGCCCAAACTCAAGCTCCAGTGTAAGCAACTTTCAGAGAAGCTGAATTTATATTTCTTGTTATCTTGTAAATTCTTGGGGCATCCCTTTACAGAAGAGTGATGCAAGGGCCCCAACAGTAATGAAAATAAAAAGTAAAAATAATCCACTGTGTTCACATGCATGGCATGAAAGTGAAAACTCCCACCAGTGACATGAGTGAGGGACATGAGCAGATTTTGTCTCTGCAAATCACATGGCTCTGTGCTGCAACCAGGCTTAACATAAATTCCCACATTCATACATACTAGGGTGGGAATGCAAAGCACATCCCAATTCCCCACATGTGTAGGTCTGACCAACCCTGTTGTGCCAACCTGTAACAAATCGTGCAATCACACCGCTGGGTCAGTGCACTTTGCAGTAAAGTCTGAAAACTTGCAAGGATCTTCCTGGGTGTATTATCACTTCCTTTTCTAGAGAAACATGGAGTTAGAAATATGAGACTTGATGAGAGTAACCAAATATCTGCAGTTGAAAATGGGCAGCATTAAACTGTATAAAGACATCAACAACCAGATGAATCTAATGGGTTGCAGTACCTCTTCCTGACATTCAAAATTTAGAAGTGGTTTTATGTCCTGAAGCATGTGAGCTCGTAAAGAGACCAAAATATTATTTTAATTTTATTTTATTTATTTATTTATTTATTTATTTATTTTTCACCGTCCTTATGGTGATGCCTAGTCATTCTTGTTGCCTATACCAACATCATCATGTAGTTACAAGGAAAAAGGAGAAACAAGTACAAAACACCCCCATATTTTGGAGAATCAATTTTCCTTGAATAAATGCCAGTGTTAAAGGAAATGGAAAACAAAATGTTGCAATGTGGTCATTTTTCATGAGTATAAAAATCTCCATGTATTTCTGTACTGAAAAATTTCAGAACTATCAGTTTTGCACTGGCTCCATTAATAAACAATACTTCTGTCACACTTTTCATCCAGAGAAGGAAAATCACCTAAAAACTCTATTTAATTAACCTTTACAGCCCCCTTGTGAGCTTGGCATTATTATCTCCATTTCACAAATGGGCACACTGAAACACAAAGAGCTTAAGTGACTTCCCTACAAGTAAAACTACATAGCAGGTCAATCACAGCGCTTGGAATAGATCCTCAGTCTCTTGGGTCCAGGTCCCCTGTTTAAAGTGCTATAAACTTTCCTTTCTTAAAGTGGGTGAAGACTCAGATTATATATTTTATTTTGTTGTACCTAAGCTGCTCATATCTGTGGTAAAATTCTGAAAAACATCTACAAATGCTGTGCAATTTAAGTATCCGAAAGAGCGTCTAAGAGGGAGAAGCAAGCTCTCTCATTTTGTTTAAAGGCTGTACACAAATGTCTCTGGTGGAAAATAAGGAGTCTTTAAGAATGATGTGTGACTTCCAGTGATGGAGCCTGGGTTAGTGAGGGTATTTATTTTTCCCTTCATTAAGAAACAACTTATCATTCCAGTAAAGGAGCTGTTAATGAGTTTGTTCACACTCGCTGAGAAATGACTGCAGGATACTCCTCAGAGGACTTACTCTGAATGCATATATAAACCAGCCAGAACTCGAGGTACAACCAACAACCTGCAGAATGGAAGTGCTTTGGGGTTTTTCCCTTTCCATTTGTTTGCTTTTTCTTTGTTTTTGCTCCCTCTCCAGTCCAGGATTAATTCAACAGATCTGAGAGGAAACAGACAGATTTGGAGCACACAGATTGGGTTGTGCATTGTACTGGACTTGTGCAAGGGGTGTGAAATTGTGGATCAGGTAGCTGTTGAACTCTGGGGGAAGAGGACGCTGTCTCCAACCCACCCATCAAGCCAAGGTCTACCCTTGCTGATCCCCAAACCATCAGTTGTACGTTTCCCGTTGCACTGTCTGTGGTGGTCCCTGGTCCTTTGCATGGGTTGGCTGCCCTCAACAGCTCCAGGCTGAAGTGTCCCATCTCTGCCCACCAGAAGACCACTCAGAACATGTCCTAACAGCACACATGGGGATACATATATTTATCCTCTAATAGAGGAGGAGGGTGGCAAAAATATTTTCTTCTGGATGTTCTGTCAGTGTGGCCTCAGGCTACTGGCTGGGAGCCAGTGCAGTCCTGTACTGGGCAAAGTTTGGGATTCCCCATTGCTGGAAAACATTCTCCTGGCACTCTTTCAGACACTTACCCTTTTGACGTTACAATTTTTGAATGTGGGTTAGCACATAATTAGACTGTACAATTCTAAAAGAATTACCAAGCAAGCAAGGCAGCTTGCGTGCCCCTTGGGTGCTTCAGAGAAGATCCTAGGATCCCTCTGCATGTCTTCACTTTGTTTCTAACAGAAATGGGTGTCTGTGCTATATATGTATGTGTGGGTATATATATAATCTCTCCTCACTGTCCACCTATTGTCCTTCTGTTCAATTTGTCAGCTGTTTTGAGAAGTATTTCCTATTCAGCAGCATGAGTAATTACTGAGTTTTTTTTGTTTGTTTGAAAAAATATGGATAACAAATGGCAACATGTGCTCTTCAGACTCCACTTCTACCCCAAGAAGACCCTCCCTGACCTCCAGATTGAAATCAGTAACTTCACTCCTCTTCATTTCCTCATCCTGTGTCTAAAGTCAAGGGAAGCGGGTTGCGACCTTTTGCACATAATCTGACATACGGCACACAGGGCCGGAAGGCAAAAAATCATTTCAACAAAAGGCTGAAGCTTTGGGTTAGGTAAATTCAGGAAGCAGAAAGATAGGAAATGACAGTAATGTCACCAATAGATTAAGAGGATCCTGGCACCAGCCTGGGTGTGAAATATGAGGTTGTCTCTAATAAGGACTTCGTAAAACCCTTCAGCTCACATTGAAATGCATGACACCAAAGATTTTTATGGAAACAGCTTTGGAGAGAAGGTGGAAAGACACCAGGTAGGAAGAGGAAACTTCAGGGAAACTAGCCTTCAAAGATAAGCATCTTGTTACTTATTCAAGGATAGGATGGCCAGGTTGGCTCACCTTGATAAAAGATATTACTTCAGGTTGAGCTTCCTGCCCCTCTTGGCCAAGTAAAGGTCCTCACCTTGCTTAGCACCAGAAACATCTATCAGAGCCGTACAAGCATGCAGTGCAGTTTCACTAGCATGTGTCATGTTGTCTGGGTATATATTTATGTGAGAACTGTTACCTGTCACTGAAGAACCTCAGAGTTAATACATTTCTTCTTCAAACACTGTGTGATGTACAGAAATGCTCCTCTCCCTGTGTTGCAGAGATGCACAAGAAGCACATGTTCATGTGGGAAATCTCTGGAGACCCAGAGACTGCTGGCCAGGTCCTGCAGTCCCAGTGCCAACCTGCCTATGGGCCCAAATAGAAGGAAGAAAGAAAAACACTGGACCTGTGACCTGGGAAACTGCAATCATAAATATCTCCTGTTTGCTTCTGAACAAACCCTGGCCCTCTTGGCCACTCAGACCAGCAACCTCTGCAGAAGGGGCCAGTGTCTTTCACAGCAGAGCCAATATCCTGAAAATTTTCTCCTTTCAGTTTGAGCTGGAAATAGCACAATATCCTTTACTAACTACTTTGGCAGCTCCTTGTCTGAATCAGGAAGTTTAGACATAGAGTGAAAAAAAAAGAAAAAAGAAAAAAAAAAAAAAAAGAAAAAGAGAAGACAAGATCCAAATATCTTTGTAGGTTTTTTTTGGTTTGTTTTTGTTTGTTTGTTTGTTTTTCCCTGTAACAGTAGCTTGAATTTTTGGTCACTAAAGGGTTAAAGTGCTCATTTCCACTGAAGTAGGTGGCTGCACTATTAGAAGCAATGACAGTATTGTTATTAGCACAAATGAAAACAGGATCTAGCTCTTCATAACCCATCTACCTTCCTGATAATCCCACCAATCTTGAGGGAATATAGGTTTCCTTTGACCATTACATGTTTTTCTACATTGTCCTTGGACCCCATCTGCATCCTCTACCTGAATTAAAATGAACCCTCCTTTCTTTATCCTCCCTCTGACTTCATTCCCACTGACCCTCTATTCAGCTGATCTCATTTAAGACTGAGTGTATTTTATTTCTTTTATGACTTTGTCTTCTGCAAGAAACTCCCAGTCTTTCCAACCTCGAGACATGTGTGCCATTCTGTCTGCATCAAAAATCAGATCATTCCTTCAAAATAAGAACTGGCACTGGGTCAAAGTCCTGAAGATGAAAGGAAGGGTTAAGTTTACTTTCAATATTGGAGGAGGGTTCGGAAATAAATGTCGAGGTTAAAAAGTCCAGATGGTAATTCAACTGTATCCCTGCTATAAACATGATTTGATTTATGGGAACCACTAATGGTATCTCAGTTTAGATCTGGATGGCTTTGCTTTCTCTCATCTGTAGCTTTAAATTCATCAGATTTTTTTTTTTTCACTCCCACCATGAATCTTTCACTACAAAGAGGTACTCCTATCAAGAATTTGGGAGTTCTTTAAAACCCAGCAATTGATAAACGTTAACAATCCTAATCCATGCAAATTACTGTCTGATGCCTTTATTTATAATACCAGGCAGATATGCTTATTCAAAGCAGTCAAAAAATCTTTGACAAGTTCAGTCTTACAGAACTGTATCTCCTATTGCTGTTTTCCCTCTCCTGTCCTTTGGGGATCAAACTGAATCAGTTTTCAGTTTTTTTCTGACGTTGCGATTATTAGGTTTCTCAGTTTTGTCAGAAAAATCCATCAGAAATGTTTATCTCATGGGGCAAATAGCAATGGAACAGCATGTTTATCACTTCGAGGGCCATAATCTACAGGCAGCAATGGCCCCAATCCGGTTTGTTTTAAAACACAGAGGCTGAAAAAGAAAAATGCCCATGTCTGAACTGTGTGATGGAGATGTGCAGAACTGCATTAGCCCTGACATCTATTTCTTTATGTCTCTATATTTCGGCTGTCAGTCATTACATATATATTGCCTGAAGTCCTTACAGTTTGCTCCTTCCATCCTCCAGAAAACAAAACAGTTGCCCTCAAACGTTAATACCTGAAGAATGGTAGCTTTTTGTGGAGGGCTTTGCAGAACTCTGTGCTCCTGAAGTAGTTACACTAAGTTGCAGTCTCCCTTGGGATGTAAAAGTCAGTTTTAGGAAAAGGTGAGAGGAGTACTCTTGAAATGATCGTCTTAGATGGTCTCTGTATGACCACGTTTATGTATGCCTGGCTAACCAGTCTTTTTTTGAGAGACCTATGCTATAGATAAATGCCCATTTTTAAGGCTATCTAAACAAACAGAATAATAAGTAGATCAGTGTTTACAAGATACATTTTTTTTCCTTCGTGCATGCCATGAAGAAATTACACAGAGTGCAGCACAGTGAAAAATGAAGAGTGTCTTAGGAATACCCCAGCCTCATTTGCTGGGTCAACGCATAATGAAAGAGTAACCAGGTATCCAGGATCTGAGCTTTACAAGGATTTATAGATGCATTGATTGGCTTTGAATCGCTTGTGTCTCCAAAGACCTGCCACACACTTCCATCAAACCATTTCTAAACTCCTCAGGCTGAAAGAATATAGGAGAAAAATAAAGCAAATGAACCACACGTGACAGACAGCAACTAATGTCCTTATAGTGTCATACAGAGATACCATAGCAATAAGGTCACTGCAAGGAATGGAACGGAATGGAATGGAATGGATCAGGAACAGACATTTCAGCCAAGTCATTCTTACAGAAATCTCTCCTTAAGAGATCAGAGAGAAACCAATACATAAACTGGAGTCTTCAGACAATCCAGACATGATACTTTTCAGGACATATAGTCAAATTTGTATGGTGGTTCTGTGTAGAAACCTGCTTGTCTCCAGCTGTGGCACTGATTTGCTGTGTGGTATTGAGTAAATCATCCAGTTTCATTATAGAGCTGGTCTGCATACAACCTCCCGCCAAAATAATAAAAGGTGAGAAGTCAAAATCAATTTCATTAAGCTGGTACAAGTCAATATTTGGATGCTCTATACTGGGAATGGAAGTATCTCAAAGCCAGCACCTGAAGTGTAGTTTTAAATGGACAAAATAAAAGTCATCAAAATAAGAAAATTGATTTTGGGAAGTTAAATCAATGTGTGCGCCTAGTACAATTTACACACCTGGCTAAAATGCTGTAAGTTATATGCTTACAATCACTAAGTATTGCTATTATTACAAGAACGTTGCAAAAAAACACTGGCTTTTGACTGAAGGTAAGTGCTGAACTGTCTGGTCTGAGATTAGCTAACAGAAGGGCCTTGTCTGGACTCAAACATGTTCTAGTTTCATTTATTTAGTGAACAGCTCCATGTAGCTCTGTGCAGTTTTCTTGTTTTAGTGTAGCTGTATACTATTCCTCTTTGCCTTACACTGAACTAGAATATGCCTGATTTAACATTCCTTATGTCGTTCATTGTGCTTTTGTTCTTTAGGTCTAAACTGGTATCAAATGAACTCTTTCATTTAAATCCGTACAACTCTGTGTATGATCATCAGTGGAACTGTTTCAGTGTGTACTTTCTTTAAATGAGCATTTTAAATCTCTTTGGCTGCAATCTGAAGCATTTCCAGGAGCCATTAGGATGAGCTCTGTCCATATCACCTATATTTTCCATGATACATGCAGCGTATTTGCAGAAATAAATGGGAAGATGTTTTTCCCATATGTGCATGAACTCTGAACTCCAAGAGTTCAAGTGGGTTCAGTTGTTCTCCTCAAACTGTCATTCTAGTCCTAATTAGTACATGGTGCCGTGAGCAATTTAAATGGAATATATTAATAGAGGAGAATTCAGAGGAGGAAGAAAAGCGCCCTCCCCCATACCCCTGCCTGCAAAAAAAAAACAACTCTTAAATAAACAGGGGATTTCTTCAGGGTGCCTCACACCCTTCCCACCTCCCCCTTTCCCTTAACAATAAAGACTGAGGGTGGGAGACAGAGAAGGTCCAGATGATGTCTGCCAGGGAGGGTTTCCCACAGGAGGAGATAGCTGTAGACTCCCACTGCCTACAAGGAGTCATGGGGGATGGGGAGATGCTGAAACTGAGCCATGATGGTTCAGGGAAGTGCTGTTTTATTTAAACCCTCAAATGGCTTGACATGCCCCTGGTACTTTCACTGCCTAATTATAAATGAAAGGAAAACGGCAAGAGAATCCCCTCCTGTTGACCATCTCCCACTTAACAAGGCAGCACATGTCTCAGTCTCTACCTTTTTAGCTCTGTCCTTGCTTTTATCCTTCTGCAATTTAATCCTAACTCAATTATATTATTACAGCGTGTCACTTTGAGTCACTTTCCCCCTTATTGGCATATGGCTCTTTTCAGTTTCACTGCTAATTCTTTTCCGGTGGACTTGTTTAAAACGTACTCATTTTCTGCTTAGACTCTGTGTTATTCACGCATCACATTTCTGCAATGCCTGGCTAACTTCCTCGAGAGGAGAATGAGAGCCGGGAATCTTCACTCTCTGCATACATTTGCTGGAGTTACCATACCGAATTGTCAAAACACAAACTAGATGGCAGGAAAGGTGAGCATCATGCCCTGTCTGTCAGAAATGTGGATAGGAAGCTGCCCTCCGCTGGGTCTATTCCAAAGCCCTAGACCAGAGTGATGAGCAGAGCTGGTGAATACTGAAAACTCTTTTCTATCAATATCTCTCTTTTTTTTTTTTTTTTTTTTTTTTTTTTTTTTTTTTTTTTCCCTTTTCTCCCCCCCCTCGCTCCCCCTCCCTTTTAGCTTTCAAATACATTTACTTAGATTCTTTGTGCCATTTTTGACTTTCCTCCCTGTGTCAGCTGGAGCAGAGGCTCTTCCTAGCAAGATGGTTCTGCAGTTTCTAGTTTCCTGGGGAACATTTCAGGTATCCATCCAATCAAGTTGTCTTCAGATTTGAATATGGGCTACTTGACTGATAGTTTATTAAACACACAGATCACAGAAGTCACTACTGGGGGAATTTGCATTTGAGAAATATACATATGTATATATATATACATATATATGACACTCCATGGCCAAGAAAAGAGGACTATTTTAAAAATATATACATTTTTCACCCTCTCAGCTAGCAAGAGAAGGAGATAGTAGTGGTGATATGCACGCAATGCTGCCAAGTCCCAAACTTTGCAAGAGCTTTTCATAAAAGCTTGTTTACACTTGGAAATGTATTTCAATTGAAATTCTAGAGCATTTGGCATCCATTAATATAAAAGACACCCTTTTCCTTCCCCCCGTTATACTCTTCTGGATCGTCTTTTACCAATTGAATATGTAGGTGAAATAAGCTAGCTAAAGAAAAAGGTTTGCTGGCAAGCATCCAAATAGATGAGCCCAGGGAGGAATTTCCTGTTTTGGAAAAGAAGAAGAAGAAGAAGAAGAAGAAGAAGAGGAAGAAGAAGAAGAAGAAGAAGAAGAAGAAGTCTGGCTTCCTTTTTCCAGCACAGCACTTAGATACAAGTACAGAAACCCAGGCAAACTATCCAACACAAATTCTGCAAATTCTCTTTACTGTACAGGTAAAGACCAAATTAAAAATCAGATTGTTCAGAGATGGATGCTCTCAGATAAGAAGGACAAAGCCGTCTGCTTGAAGGAGACTCATGGTTTTCCCAACATCTTTGAGGAGTTCAGTAATTTCATTGCAGGAAGAGGTCACATCCCTCACTTTTCTACTTCTCTACATGTACATGTAGCTCTGGAAATAAGTGTCTTGAATGCACAAGGTTAATAACTGTTTTCATAGCCAAAATGCATATCAAATTTTGGACTTTTGAAGTTAAATAACTTGAAGACTTCAATGTTCAGATAGAGACCAGGTATTCTATTCTACAAACTGAGACTGTTGTAAATTGGTAGTGGAGTATCTAGTACACATAATAAGAAAGGTATGGAATGTTGCAAATTGGGCTGTGGTACTGATGATCATACAAACAAAGCAAACATGTCAGTGCGGGCTGTTTTATTTCTCTTTTCTGAATCAAGTCAAAATTAATTATGGAAACTCTCTGTGTCTATGCCTACTTTCCAATTCAAGATTTCACTATGAAGTTCATATGAAAACATGCTTGGGAATTCTGATAACAGGCTCTTCAGCCTTGGGAAGCCAGTCTCAAAGCATATAAGGATATGATTGTTCTTTTTATCCTTTAAGTTTCTCTTTCCTCCTGTTAATACAGTTTTAACTTGCTAGCTACATTACTTAGCTCTGTAATGACTCTGTGGTTTTAGCTAGCAGTTAAGATACCATGGTGTTATTATATCAAGAAATCATGTCCATTTTGTAGTTTTTCTGAGTGTTTCTCCTCTGTTTTCAGACTTGATCTGGGATAAGAGACAGCTAATTCTCCATCCTCTTTCAGGCCATTGGGTCAGGTTGGCCCTAACCATCATATCAATTTCCCTAAATCCCTCAGTCAACTTGTCTGTCAGATAAGATTTAGAGTCTATTTATTCTACCTCCTCCATCTGAGCTTCATGTAGACTAGCTGTCCCTCTGTAGTAGAAAGCTGTCCATGCACCATAAAACTTCCTTAGAAGTTAGACTTATTGATTAATTACTTGAAGCATGAGGGAAAAAAAAAATAAAAAAATAAAAAAAAAAATCTTGCTAGATTTGGGAAGGAAGAGAGAGGTGTAAACAGAATACAAGGCAACTCTTTTCTTCTTGTTCCTTTTTTTTTTTTTTTTAAATATATTTATATATATATAATTTTAAATAATGAATTTATTTCTTACACCAAACTATCTGTTTTATTATTCTCCTCATTTTTTGAAAAGTCCTCTTTGAAACAGACAGATCTCTCAGTGACTGCTGAGCAAATAAACAGGAAAAACAACAGTCCTGAAAAGCAATTTATGGAAAGAAAGAATGAAGAGGAGGTGAAGCCTAAAAAAAGTTACATCTGAAATGAGTTTTGAAGAAACATATGCTCTCATGCAGCAGATTTTTCAACCTCATAGGAAATATGGTGCTGAAATGAGAATAGGTTGATGAAAGGATGGATTTGTTTTCTGTGCGATTTCCTTTACATTTGCATGTGAGTATTTGCCCCCTTCCCTGTGAAAGTCTTTGACTTATTGCTTGTAGAGGGATGCATTCTGTGCACCTACGTTCCCTTCCCCAGTCTGGAAGGGATTTGCATTTACATTGATGACTCTGTTTATCTTCCTGTGCTTCTGATGTTTGTGATAGGTACAATAATGACCGACCTTGCCCTAGCAAGCCTGTGGTATGGCTCATCAGAGGAGAACAGTGTGATAAAATCCTTGAATTAATGCTAAGAGTGGTTATTATTTTGCAAGATGGGTAGCCCACAAAATGCCACTTTGCTATTTCTAGTGACTGGCATTTGTTTAGCAACACAGAGCACAATTTAGAGGAGGCTTTCCAATTCCTACTGGATGGGATCAATTTGACAGAAGCATCGGTATCAGGAGATCCTCTGCTAGGAAAAGAACTATCGCTCTCCACTGTCTTTGCCATTTACAGGAAGGATTGGTGCCAGCAATTTGACTTTCATCAGCAATAAAACAGAGAAGAAAAAAATAAAAAAGAGTTGCAAATGATTCTATAATGTCCTTGAAATTAAATTAAAAATAGCCATCACTGCCAAAACTCAGAAAAGGACTCACAGCTTTTTTACAGTGCCTACTACAATGTGGATTTATGATTGCCGGAATACTGCCTACTGTATAACAAGTGTAGTATTAAGTGCCATATTGGACTACCATATGGCTACTAACCTCAGAGGTTGGTAGCAACTATCAGTGTAGAAATTAGTGTGCAGAATGAGCCTGAGGATAAAACCAGTTATCACTCAAGCATGCTATATAATTGGCTGTAGCAAGAAACTAAAAAATGTCTCGGAAACCAGATGGATTTGAAATGTTCCATTATTCATAAACACTTTTTTTTTTTTTTTTTTTTTTTTTCTGCAGCAATACTTGTTCCTTTCCAAATATTCTGTTGTTAAAAAGAATAATTACCATGCAGAAGCAAAAAGTGAGGAGGATAAAAGTCCTTGCTGCTGGGTTGGGGGTGGCCTTTGTCTGGTTTTGGCCACTCGATGCCTGCAGTGCCCAGGTCACAGACAGCCCATTGTGCCAATTTGTGCAGGGATTTCAGCTGCACTCTTCACAGAAATTGTGACATGGGTGAGGAAGGAAGGTGGTAGTGTGGGTACACTTGGTGGTGTCATTAGCAGCCCTTCACAGCTGTATAAACTCATCAGCTACTTAGTGTTTCCCTCTTTTTTGATCGCTCAGGTGACAACCATTGTAATCTCCTTGACAGAATCTGCTTCCCTGGAGGACAGAGAGTACCCCTACACGCTCACATTCCCTTCATCTCCCTTCTTTCCATCCCACTCCTCCCACTCTATTCCTTTTTCCTGCTGGACCCATGAATGAAGGAGGTAGAGACAAAAAAAAAAAAAAAAAAAAAAAGAGAGAGAAAGAAAAAGAGGCCATTTTGTGGACAACAAAAGACAAAGATCTTTGTGCATAATATCAAGAAAGCAGAACTTGAATATGCAGGAAAGGAATGATGCAAAATCTGTCTACACTCATCTCAGGTCTGGAGAGCCTCTACATGGCAAGAAATGAAAGCTCTCACTCGTCTCACTTCATGACCAACCTCTTGCAAAGAGCTTTCACCTATTAGAAGAAGAAAAAATGAAGCATTCTAGCTATTTTTTATTTTTATTTTTTTTTCTGAAAGATAGGACACAAAGGGGTCCTCCAGTTCCTATCAGCCAGTTATTTTACTTTTTTTTTTTTTTTTTTTTTCCACATAGATTTGAGGTTAAGAGGAAACTAAAGGTCGTTGAAGGATTGCAAATTTATTTCCATTGGTTCATCAATAAAACCAAAAGTTTGTATGTTTTCCATTTTTTGGTTGCTGTTGCAGTGGTTTTGGTTTTGTTACTGGTATATGGAAAAATACATTCAAGTGAAAATATTGCCTTTTCAGATATGAAATTTACACAACTGAATATATGACATAAAAAGTAAGAGAAGTTTCAAAATGAAATGCATTTTCAGAAAATAAATAAATATAATTAAAAATAAAAACACACACAAAAAAAACCAACAAAATAACAACAACAAAAAAAACTAACACCCTAACTTCCAAGTATTTGTCTGACTATTGTCTTATATACCCCACTCAACCATTGCCAACAGCTAATTTCCTTTTTCTGCTAAACCTGGAACAAAACCCTCCCATTCAGACATAGAGGACTAGGTGTGGGCATTGTGATGCTGTGGTGAGCACAGTCTGTGCATAGCTGAACAGACTTCTGGCCAGTTTTACTTGTGGTTATTCTAAACCAGATAGAAGGAAACACAACTCTCTTTGCAAGTCTGAAAGAGGAGATTACATTGAACCTGTCTATTAGAAAGCAGTCCTCTAAATATTCAGAATCTGGTGTATTAGTTAGCATTCAGACTCATTTTTCATTATAAGATCTGGGATAAAATGCTGAAAGATTAACATAAAGACACTGAGAAAAACAACATTAATGAGACATTTGGAAGATGAGTGAATAGATGATAAACAGAAAGTTTGTCCCAGTCCACATCTAAGTGGGTAACAGGGCTGTATTTTACTGTTACAAAGCTGTGGGATGTCATGGAGTTGTGGAAGTTTACTGCATGTATATCCATGTAGGTGTCGTCTGTTCAATGTCACTAAAAGTTTAGACCAATAATGCATAAAGAACAACCAAGAAAAATCTTACTGTGTTAGACACTGTACAACTGAAGCAATATATATTCTTCTATTAAATTTGTAGGTAGTATTTTAGACTGAAGTTATGGTGTTGCACACACAAGACATTTATTTTATGCATTGCCAGCAATACCACTGTAGCGTAAAACACTTATTTTATGGTGTACTGGTTTTGGTGGAAAGTTGCATGAATCTACTAATTTCAGGTCAGCAAGAGGGTTTAAAAGCTTCCATGATAAGCCTGCATATGACCTGAAATGTGCTTTTACCAAGACAAGCTATCTAGAAAATTTAAAAGAGAAAGAAAGATGATACGGAAGCATCAAAAATTGTTGGGCAAAAAGCTGAGTTAGAAGGAAACAGATCTTACAGACACATGTCTCCTGTTGCAGACATCATACAACTGTTTTCAGGCATAAAAGTGCTTCTGGCCCTGGAAGGGAAGGAACTATCTTATTTCCAAAAGTACCACTAAGACAGTCATTTCAAATTAGACTATTTATTTCCTTTTGCATTCCTCTTACCACTTATCTTATTAAATCATTTTGTTTCTTGACACCACCATGGGAAACTTTTAGCAGAAGTTTAAGAGAGAATCAATGGATCTGAAGAATAACACTGAGAGCAGAAGATTCTGGTCAATCCATAGAATCAGAAAATCCTTTAGGTTGGAAAAGTCCTCTAAGATCACCAAGTCACTACCTGATCCACTGAAAACAAAACAAAACAAAATAAAACAAACAAAAACCACTCTGACATGAAAACTGACAATCAAAACAGTTAATTTCCCTGTTTACTTCTGAACACTGAGAGATTTAATCTGGTCAAATCTGGTGATGTTTATAAAATGGGAGTAAAGAAAAAGGGAAATATCCATAGAGGCTGGAATCTTTAGCTCTGGATGTGAGGTAGGGTGCCAATAACCATAACAAATGTCTGAATCTGGCATCCTAAAATACGAATGTGTTCAAGAGAGAATAAGCCAAGCCAACCTCTGCGGTGCGTGAAGGTGAAGGAGATGCCTAGGAGGTGAGGGTGAACAGATGGGAGCGAGAGTGCTTAGAGTTTAAGCAATAATTCTGTTGTTCAGATCTACTTCTTTTGTCTTTCCTGTCTCTCCAGGAGGCCTCACTCATGCTTTAGTACTGGCTGTCCTGTTACATGAAATGTCAAAGCTGCTGGCAAAGCCTGCCCACACTGCCATGAGTTTCCAGTGTGGGGTCAATATTGATATCCAACCAAATCTGCAGTACATGTAGACCAGGACCCAGGACCCAGCTGCTCTGTCCACCCCTACAAGGAGCAAGGAGAGGAGAGGCGCTCTGATGGCATTTTACCCAGGGACGCACACTTCAAATCTACTGTTCCAAAATACATCAGCAAAAAATTAATGATCAAAAGCACTGTTCATGCATACATGAAGTGAGCAGATTAGAGGGTCAGCCTGAGAATTGGGCACTGGATGCATGTGTTGATATTAATATCTTTTCAGGATTTTTTTTTTTTTTTTTTTTTTTTTTTTTTTGTGTAATCATGGTTAAGGTTATAGTCCAACTCGACAGACGCTATCAAACTGTGGGATAAATCATCTCATCATTTTAGAAATAGTGTATAAAAATGGAGATACTAAAATATTTAGTGTAAGACCTCACAGACATCAGGGTCTCAAAAATAGACTCTCAATCCTGATCTCAAGGAAGGGACAAGTTAAGTTCACTAGCCCTAAGGAGATCAAAGAATCATAGGATTCAAGTAGAGATCCTAAGGGCACATCTCAAACAAATCCTGTCATAGTGTGATGATTTTCAGGTGGACATCAATCTTGGTGGATATTTGTGCAATCTGTTTTTAAAAACTTGATGTTTGATCAAATCCTTTATACTGGTCCATATGCACAGATGCTATTCCCTTCTCCCATCATCCTGGAGTTCACAGTCTCTCATAATAGAAGGGTTTTCGTTCCTTTGGACCTGTGGGCAAAAAAGGTCCCTTTAGTATAATATTCATCAGCTTATAGATTTCTTTGGAAAACTGAAAAAAAAAAAAAAAAAAAAAAAAAAGTGGTTTGTGGCATAAAGGGGTGGAAAAAAAAGAAGGAAAAAAGAAAAACAGAAAAAAAAAAAAAAGAATGGCATTCGGAAAAAAAGGACAACCCTGTCAAAACATGACAGCTGATCCACTGCCTGTTTTATGCTATTCATAGAAAATGCCAAATTCTGCAAATAGTAACCACATGTACATCGGCTTCGCAGACTCAATGTTCTGCTGCAAAATGAGACGTTCTGTATTTTAGTGTGTCATCAAAGGCAGTGAAAATATCACTCCAGCCTCCTAGGCTTAACCCTCTGGTCTCTCAACTGTTAAAAGTTTAATTTGATGGTGGTGGGAGAGAACAGCAACACATCCAGCTTTGTGAGCGGTGTTAACGGAGCTGCCTAATGTATGCCAGTTGCACATAAAGTCAATTAACAAATCTGTTACCGCGCCATTTTTATTCATAGCCATGAGACCATTAAAGCGACAAGACTGCATCTGACGTTTATGATCTTGTTCGCGTTGCCAGAGGAAGGGGGGGTGGAGGTGGAATCAACTTTGTGGCTCTGTAGCATGAGAGAAATAGCACCATTCAGAGACATAAGGGCTCTTGAGCAAATGCCGGGCTTCTGAAGTCTTTTTCTCATCTCGATCCTCACCCCACCCCCCTTTTCCCAGTCCCTCCTCCTCTAACCCCCTTGCTTGTGCCTTTCAGGTTTCATTTCAATGCAGAAAGATTGGCTTTTTAGTTCAAAACTATAACGTAATTGTCCTTTTTTGTGCCTGGCTGATATTCCTTTTCACTAACATTTAAAAGAGTACTTATGCTGAATTGAATATGGGATGGGAACAGCTCCTGGTGCTTTTGTGTGCAATGGGGATGGCTTTGCGAGGCTCAGCTTGAGCTTCAGTTGGCTGTGTCCTTGTCCAGGAACGCTTCCAAGATCTTCCAAGAGCTAGTGACCACTAGCTCTGAATAGGGTCTCCTGTTTAATCTTCTCTTCAACAAACAGCCTTTGCAACAGCTACAGTAAATCTCTCTCAGCATGGAGGAGCCAAACCTTAGGGGTTACACCACTTCTGCCTTGGATTTTCCAATATTTTCCACCCTCTGCTGGCCCATGTGCCACTTCCACTATTTTAGAATGCCGGGAGCACGACCGTGAGAAATTGTGCCTATGAAGAAGTCTGTAACATGTTAGTGTCCCCACTTAGCTAAACTGCTCCCCAGTACACCTTGAAGGAACTTCTACACGTCTCTTGAGTTTCACTTTGATCCCTTTTCAGTGGTAGTAAAGAAAGGAAGATTTAGAAACCCCGGGGACAAATAGTTTGGCAGAAAATGCTTTATTCATAAAGTGTTCTTCCCTTAAATCCACCCTTGTAATGGTAAAAATACAACTAATTGGAGTAGGAAAGTTAATAGTCATATTAGAGGGTAAGGAGGTAGATAAATGGTTAAACAAGGACGCCAATAGGTTTTATGGTTGGATGAACTGATTATGGTACAGAACTGATAAACTCCAGAATTATTTCTAATGTGCAGACAGGAAGGTTGGAGGCCAGCTGTCTTGAGAATCTCGGATCACAATATTTGTCTACTACAGAGTGCCAAAATCCAGTGGCTGACATCCTGGCTCCATTAAAGTTCCTGGGTAAAACTCCAACAGATGTTTTACCATTGACTTTAGTTGGATCCGTTTCACCAAATAACTTCAGGGTCTGTGTGAGATGGCATGATTCTTTCCAAGACTGGAGTGGTGGGAGACATCCTTACGAATGTTTCACAGCGCTGGACCTCCGGAGGAATTTGTCTCTTGGGGAATCTTGTTTGGGGAGAGGCAGGAAAGAGTGTTATCAGGAAGAAATACTGCATTCTGGTTTCTGCAAAATGACAAAGAATGAAGAAAGTGTGAACAAAAATCAGATTCTTGTTCAGCTAAGGCAAAGGCAGTTGTAATGGCCAAGGTGGTAAATGCTCATGCATTACATGAAATAACTCTCATGTGAGCCAGCAAAGCCTTTTCAGAGCCATATTTCAAACTCTTCTTTCTTT